>OX465114.1:11724691-11799691 GCA_949987565.1 Luidia sarsii | reverse complement strand
CAAGTCTGCCGTCTTCCTTGACCGTGTTTTGGCTGCACTGTTCTCTGTATTATACTGTAGTATTGACTAATTTGACTGCACCTAGTATAGAGTCAATGATGAGCGTTGTTTTTCTCAGATGGGTAGGCATTAAACGAAGGATGTACCACATACATGTACTATGAGTGTATTGATCATGACGAGCCGTGCTTGCGTTCTGACGGCCCACACACTCACACATGTTGTTTCCTCTTGCCTCGGACAAGTTTGAGCTGATTTTGAAAGCCTCCTTCCCCCGCACCATGACCAGACACAAGAACCTCCCCACCCCCCTCCTTTCATCCTTTTTGTCTCCCTCGAGTGCATCTGACAGGTACCTTTAGGCTTATCCCGCTGGTGGCTTTGACTTATGTACGCGGTACTTCCTGTCCCACCCACCCACCCACTCAGAACCTTCAGCAGTGTAAATCATCACGCTCACCATCTTTCACTCAGTTGTAGCCAAAAGGCAGACCAAATTGTTCATAGCCATGAACTCTCCCCCTCTCTCTACATTTCTCTCTCTCTACATTTTCTCTTCATCTCTCTCTCTCAGCCTCTCTCTTTCTGTCCCTCACTCTCACTCTCAACCTCACTCTCTTTCTCTCCCTCTCTTTCTCTTCACCTCTTTCTCTGTCTTTCTGTCTCTCCCTCCCTTTTTTCCTCTCTGTCTGTCTTTGTCCCTGTCTATGCATGGGCTGATCTGAGAATCTTCCTAAGAGGGGGTCCAAAATAGTTTGAGCCACTCAAGCTGTGTAGTCAAGCATGGACACATTTGCAGTGTACCGTATTCCACAAAACAACATTTACTAAATGTGCATGACAGTATTTCAGGCCTGTTTATGAGCAATGCGATACAAAGTCATCAAACAATTCATGAGCAAAGTATGAACATTTTTTTTTCAAAACCGAAATTTACTCAATTAAATTGAAAGGTCAATAATATCAGCCAAGTACCAGTTTAGCAAGGTTTTTGTACGTACATGTACTGCATTATACTGCACTGTAAACATGGGAAAGTGCGGACGTCGTGGATATCTCTCGGCTTTGCTAAATGCTAACCATGATACGCAGACATGCCACGCAGAGGAAAAAGTAAACAAAGTAATATCATTGGTTCATGATGAACGGCTGAAAAATGTGTATTTCCTCTGATCTATTTTTGTGAAGTGATTTGACTGGGACATACAGTATTCTTTAAATCCAAGTGGCAACGATTCCCGCCCTTTTCTGCTTAATTCTTCAACCCAGTACAGGTAGTTGTAAAAATCAAGAAGTGGTTGGCCTGCTCTTCAATCCTAAACTTTGTCGAGATCAGTACTGTTGTGAAAACCACAACAAATTTACAGCAGGTGCACGTAGCTTAGGCATTATCTTGATAATTTTTACACCTTGCATATTGACCGTATATTTTGTATTGGTCTGGATCTGTCTATGTATGTATGTGTAAATATCTCTCTCTCTCAAAAGGTGATGCTTCGGCAGAATTGTCAGTTGCTGTGAATATACAGTACATACACATATGTACCCCCTGTACATGTACATGTAGGCCTACTTCTCTTTTGTTCAGTGTACCGGTACATGTACATGGTAATCTCCCATCTACACATTATCCCATTGGGCATAAGCGTACATGCACATACACATGTACTTACACTGTACCTGGCTGGGGCCATTCTGCCTTCTGTAATTGAGTCACGCACAGACTTTATCCCTCCAGAGAAGCGACTTTTCACATAGCCCCAGTCTCAGCCAAGATTACATTACCTGGTATCTTAGACATGATAGAACTCTTTTCCCCTTTGGGTCCTTTTTTTCTCTCTCTTTCGTCCGAGAGCCCTTCATACATATTACTGGACCAACACAATTTCCACAACTGTGTCTGTTCCGTGATTTGAGGGATTGCATGGTCGGTGCATCATGTCTCCAGCAGTCTCCTGATGATGGGCACAACCAACACTGCCTGAAATGTTGAGGTACATGCACATGCAGATGTACCAGATAGCCTAAGAGCCAGGCTCGCTCTCCAAAGAAATTGTGCACGTGGTGACACAGTGAACCTCTCTAGATCGTATCTGTTTTCTGACATTTAAAAAAAATTCCGACCATTAACTTTACAAGTATCAATAATTATTTCTAGCCTGTTTGGTTAGTGACACATACATGTACATGAACACATGTCTAGGACCTAATTTGATGAGAAACCTTACATGTACTTCAAATTGAATGATTACATTACTGTATATCGAAAGGTGTTGCTTTGAAGATTTGTATGATAGAAAAGTGTGATTTCATCGCTGAGAATCATGTTCAGCTGCTGTACACTACTGTAGATGTAGACGGTATCACATGTACATGTGTACACTGTACATTACAGTTTGCTTCTTGGGAGGTTTGTCAATAATCTGTCAGATAATTCAGAATGAATAGTGACACAATTTTGGAAATAATCTGTCTCAACTGAGGATTTCACTTGCGATTATGAGTTACATCAATCAGACGCACATGTAAATTCAAGTTATTTCAAGCATTTGGATGACCACACATATTGCAGTGAGCATATACAGCATATGCAGATACTTAAAACTGGCATGAAATGTAAGATACAACTTTACTCAAATGGGAATATACATTGTACTTCCTTTGCCACTATGAGAAACTGCTTGTGTGTTTGATGCTTAAGTGCGGTCAGTGTACGGTGTGTGTGCCCTGATGCGTGACATTACCACAGTGGTACAAGTAATTCCAGTGGCGAGTCTTTCATCTTTAAAGTCGCTAAATCCGATTTGACCGGTTAGAGCACGCTTGACGAGTTGGCCGTGGGTGAAGCACTGATCTGAGCCAGTAAGTCCCGCTGTCTGGATGCGTAGCGCACTAATTCCTCATCTGGCCGCTATACCGACGCACGTGTGCGCACATTATACATTTTACGCGTGTGCAGAATACTTGAACAGACCGTTGATCATTAGAGCCGAGGATTGACCAAAATATGAATGTCAGTGCCCCACACTTCTTTCCGCCAGCTTACAAGTACTGCGAGTGTGTGGGTGATTCCATGTGACTAAGCAGTTACATGTACATGCAGCTTGGGCAGGAGTAGAACCCACCACTCCCCCTGATATTGTTGCATTCATTCTCATTGGCTAATCTATCACATAAAATTCATGATTGGTGAAATGAGTAAAGGCAAAACTGACTGGCAACTTTTCAAACAGTTTTGAAAAACGGCAAAGAAAATGCTGGTATGCAAACCCGGAGGTCCAGTCAAAGTTTTCTGTGCCATTTTTTCAGAAATATATGATTGATTGTTACAAGCACCCACTGCAGGGCATTGCCATATGAATTTGAATCCACTGCATGACCATCAACCAACCCAGTGGATTGATGTATGCATACAGCTGTACGTTGGACATCATGTACATGTACATGTATGTCGACAGAACAGCATTTTTTTTTAGGGAGGGAAGGGGCAAAACCTGCTCAGTTCCCAAGCTGTCTGCATGTACACCTATGCTTAAAAGTAAGTATCCCTCGTACTCGCACTCGCTCGTAAGCCCTCGAGCAAACTCGTTAACACTCGCTAGCGCTCGACAAAACCACGAGCGGTAGCGAGCGGTTTCGAGTGATGTCGAGGATTAGCGAGGGATATCGAGCGGCCTCGTAAACACTCGAAGAGTGGAGGGCGGCTCATCAACAACGAGCGTTTGCGAGGGCTATCCAGGCGTATCCATTGACCTCACTCGCATTGTTGAGAAGGCGCCCGTTTGCGAATCCGCTGGGCAGCCCACCGTGCGAGCGCCCGCTCCTCAGTGGGACCGGCGACCGCAAAGGCTTATAAAGAACACCGGCAAGGAGTGCGTGCGTGGACGCCCCCGGTCCAGGTCTTTTGTTAAGGTTTTTGCTTGCACTATAGGGCTGTAAATTGCTTTCCTGGGAGACTTTTTAAGTAGCAATTTTTGGTAGTTTCATGTAGGTCTCGGTCGATATAAAACAAGTTTCACTATTTCTTTTTAGCCGGCTTCCATGTGTACGTGAAAAAGCTGGATTTGCATCGCAAAATTCGATTAACTTTTTCATGGAAAGCAAGACAAATTTGAAAATGAAAACCATTTTCAATTTTCTGCAAATAACTCTGGCGTCGAATGAATGTTTTTTGGTAAGGATTTCTATTTTGCAAGAAGTGCGTGCGTGGAGGTCCCCAGTCCAGGTCTTTTGTTAAGGTTTTAGTTTGCACTAAAGGCCGCGACCCATACGTACATCGACCGTGCATGGATCACTTGTGGTAACTCAATTCATGCATTTATTTTCGGTTATTTTCCGTGCGCTAGTAAAAATTTGTGGTTCAGCCCTGACGTCCGGCTCTCGGAATTATTTTCAGTGACCCGTTGAAAAGTTGGCGATAAAATGAATGATATACTTTCCTTTCATTTAAATACACTCAATCCTCCCTTTGAGACCGCATTCATGTCCTATTATATCCTCCAAGGCTTTGCACTGAAGTATCAGTTGTTGGTTATCGACTTTTTCCTGAACTAAATCGTAAACCCAGCAAGACGGCTTTCATCAAAGAAAAAAGGCCCCTTACCGCACCGAAGCGTTCCCTGCTCCAGACCTGCTAATCGTGTCGTATAGTGCCAGGCATTTAGCTGCGTGGTCGAGATCTTGGGAGTGATATATTCCTTTCTTTGGGGATGGAGGTGGACTTACTTTCATGCTGGTTGTTGGCCTTGCCTTATGGGCATTATTTTTTTATGAATGGAGGAGGGGGCTAAGCTGACAGTCTTACTTATGAGGGCTTTTTCAAAGGACATGTGTAGATAATTCCCAAGGAATACATGCCTAGCGTTGAATATTTTTGGTAAGGTACATTTCCCTTTTTCGGATTAATTTCGTGAGGATTTTTATTTTGCTTTTTTTAGGGTGTCTGGAAGTAGGAATGTGCCTACATTACAGGGAATTAGTTTTCTCTGTGAATATATACATTATTAAGTCTTTTGTTTTCCGAATATAAAGGCCAACTTTTAAAAAATATCAGGATATTACTTGATTTCTAATGCATGTGAAATTATTTAGGCCTATGACTTAATAATATTCTCGGGTTTAATCATTTTCTTTCGGACATCATAATCAGAGGCGTGATGGTCAGGCCGAATGGGCCATGTCCTACACGCAGTGTATATGACAACTTCCTATAGGGGCGGTAATCTAAAATGTGGACGACTCGGCCAACATTTGACCCACTGATTTGGGAGTTCTTGCCTATGTACAGTAGGTGGGTGCCTAGGCTTTCCTGTTAGCTGTCGATATTTTGCGGGCGATTATCAACCGCTTGTCATGTCAAAGCGTATAAAAAACAACGCAGTCAGTTCCCTGATACAGGGTGTATCCGTTAAGCGCACAATAGTACTGGGAACTTGACAAAGCTTCGGCGTAAATTTCCCGGATGTCAAAGTCTGCAGGAGTCAGCTTGGAACACACCATTTTCAAAGAGGTGTACGCACAACTTCCGTTCAAACAATCACATAAATCGAAGGATAAAATGTCACTTTTCAATATCAAAACGAACAAGAAATACAAGACAGATGGCGTACAATATGCCACTAAAAGGTTCCCTTTGTCGGGGTTTTCGGCCGATATTTTTTTTTTCCTCAAAGTGTAGGCCATTAACCCCCCTTCCTACCCAGTATTTTCACAATGGTACGGTCTTCGCAACACGTGCGGCCGCTTCTGCATAGGGAGCCTTGCGGAGCTAGCTCGACATGGTATTTTTTTCCGGGCCGTTCGCCCTCGGGAACGGAGTGGAGACCCATAAATTCGTGACCTTTCCGGTTTTTTCTTACTCCGTAACTTGATTGTATTGGATTGAAACTTTCACAAACCAGATATAAGATATTCAACAAAAATTATGTAAGGTAATAATACTATGTTGGAGATCGAGTTTTGTAAAAATTGTTTCAGTATAATGTTGAGAAATTCCACATGCGAGCTCGTCCGAACAAATTCGACGTCGCTGAACAACCCACTATGAGTATGAATAATCGCCATCGACTCATCAGAGGCATTTCATTCAATAATTGTATAAATAACGTGCAAAACATCAGTACCAGTAAATTAACGTTCAGAACGATCACATAAACCCAACGTAAATAATCAAGTCAACAAGTAGGCCTACAATGAAACTACCAACGCAAACGTCACATAAACGTGGGGGCAATGACGGCGCTCCGTTTGAGTTGGTCCGTAGTTGGTCGTGCATCTGTAGTTGGTTCGCTCAATCTTTGTTCACGGCGAGCCCAACTGGCCGGTCGCGGGTCAGTGAATACTCGCAAGCGCTCGCAGGCTGCTTTCGAGCGAGTTCGAGCGAGGGCTTATCGAGCGAGGGTTTACGAGCGCCTGCGAGCGCTGGCGAGTTTATTCGAGTGCGCTCGAGCGTTTACGAGGCCCTCGACAGCGCTCGTATCCCCTCGTATCCCCTCGTACTCGCTCGTTCGTTTATGGGTACTTACTTTTAAGCACTACTGTATTCAATTTCCTTCTAGCGGGCAATCAGGGAAATCACTCAGTACCGGTATACAAAAACCGGTATACAACCTGGGCTAGCCATAATTCTCATGTTACATTCTCACCGATGCAATTGATAACTTAATATCCAAAGTATGCACGTAAATCATAGCATGGCTATTTGGGCAGGAATGTTTACTACTAGTAATTGCATTACTCATCAAAGAACAACACCACACCACACGCTGCTGAAAAAAAAGACTGTAATGGTTCGGCTGTTTTCTCAGAATTTACCTTGGGATTGGTGTTAGTCACTTTGACTCACTTGACTCACTTGGTACACATGTACATCTACATACCGGTACAGGTAGATGTTTCCAAATGTGTTTGGATGCTGTTGACAGTCACTGAGACATTGCAGGGAGACTCAGATTTCAGAAACAGTTTGTATCCTAGTAACAGCCTACCCGGTATGTGCACTTAACATTGCCAAGAATTTTGTGATAATGGCTGAAGTCTCAGTCCCATAACAAAACAACATTTTTGCTCTGCAAGTTCATTCTAAGAATTTTGGAGTGCTTGATTTTTTTTTTCCAGCAGGAACTTCCTTAAAGACGGAAGCAAAATAATTGATAACAAATTTAGTGGTCAGAAATTGTGTGCGTGCGTGTGTGTGTACAACTGTATGTGTGTGGTGTCGTCATATTTTCCCCAGGGGGACTTTGGTAGCTTCTGTGGCGGATGCATGTTTGCACATGATGAATATTCACACTTGATAATTAGTATTCGTTATCAATTCTGGAGGGCTGGTGGGGGGCTTTTTTGTGTGTGCGCGTCCAAAATTGCATTTAGCGCTGTGCGTAACGCACGGGCCGCGTCTGAATGCTGATCAAAGCAAGTGACCTCCTGCCAGCACTCGCTGGATAAAGAGGAAGGGATGTAGAAGAACAGACGGTAGAAGTGCCCCTAGGCCTCTTCGGTTACCAGTGGCCATAAGTTCATAACACACTGAGCGCATCTCTCTCACTTGAGCTCTGCTCACCAGCCAGCCAGCCAGCCGTCAAATCAACCAGCGATTCCACCGGTGTACAAATGTCAGTGCTGTCCACATAATCGATTCTGGCTGTCTGCACTCCTGCACTCCTGCACTCCTGCACCTGGCTTGATTTTTCTCTTTTAAAATCTTTTTTTTTTCTTTTTTTCCCCGTCCCGCTACAACCCTTCTGGCCGCTTGCTGCGCAATTTGCCAATCATCAATTCTTCTTATGTTACTTTTTGGTGGCGAAGGTGAAGGTTGCAATATCTGTGGTCGGTCAGCTTGATTTCTGTCCCAAGAAAGGAAAGACATTTCCCCTCCCTCCGAGATCAAATTTGACCAAAGGAAAAAAAAGAAGTAACTTATTCACCTTGGATGCAATTAAAAGAATTGAAACTTTACCGGTACTTACTTGTACGGTGTACAACCCATCTTGTGTAATTCACACACATACACCCAAATTGGGCTTATTTGTGCACCTGTACTTCTTCATCCATCCGGTTAATGTGATAACAATCTTACGCCAGTTTCATAGTACATGTATATTTAGAAGATAAGGCCTCTTGACTTTAAGGTAGGGAGAGTTGGAACAAAATTAAAGTATCCATTTGTGTTAGGATTTGAAGTTAGTGATGTAAAAACTGGTTTCTTCAATTCATAGACCAGTGCACTATATGGTTGTCCTATCCTGACTGTCCCTTTCTCTTTCCATCTGTGCGTGGATTTCTCCATTCCTTTCCTCTGCGGATATCAGTCTCTTTTTTTTGGGGGGGGGTGAAGTGGGATTCCGCTCACAGCATGGCAGTTGCCATTACCATGCCTGGTATGACCGGCCCGCCGTGCCTTGGTCAGGCTGTGAATAGTGCTCACACAGTGCCGTCATAGCTGCCTTGTTAGCCAGGCAGAGGAAACCAGGGGGATGGAGACCTGCCGCAGTCGGCACACACTTTTAGAACTCTTTCTCCGTCGTTGATTCTGACACTGAGACATGAGCATTGGATTACCATCAACTCCCCCTTTTTTGTATGTACATGTATGTGTAAATGCTTGTGTGAACAATAGCCCTCCAGAATTTAAGAACAAATTTCCCGAAGTCCAATCAATGGTCCACAGCATCTCACCGGATATCTTATAAATAGTGATGTTAAATTAAGGAATAAAACAATTTGGTTTATTATGCATGGTAAGGAGAGATGTACGTACTGGGTCTTTGAAGACCACAGCAGGAGATTGTACCGTACCAAAGACATTGTCATGGAGACTCTTCCAAATTCTAACAGCCATGTGGTTAAATCTTCTATCCTAACTCTTATCCCCGTCAAATAAATCTTCTGGAAAGAGATTATACAGAGAAAGAAGGTAGATTCGGGTTTGTTTGGGGGAAATTAGTGAAGGGATGAATTTTTTTTTCTGTAGTAGTAAGTTCTTCCCATGTCCTGCTGGCATTGGTCTGTGCTCAGACTGGCTGTATTGGTAAAGTCAGATACATGTACATGTAGGTTCCTGTATTTTCTCTGTATTTTCTCCTATTTTTTTCTCTGAACTTTAAGGCATGCACAAATGTTGCTTAAAACCGACTTGGGAGACTAGAATATGTAGATCCTTGAAGGTCTGATTGCCTGATGTTTAAATCCCATCAGGACGTTTCTTAAAGGTGGAAAGGCCTTTGAGAAAGGTCCTGCTAGGATTGAAATGTTCGCAGACCTTTGGATAAAATATGTAAAGTCTACAATGATTTTTTTTTCAGCTCAAGAAATAATTTCTACAAGTATGTAGATGTTGGTTTTTGTTGAGAATTTTTTTTATACTTAATCATCTTTATTTAACCATACTTTTTTACTTGGCAATTTTCGAAAGAAATTTGATATCCATATAGTTGACGAAACTACATGTAGCACCTTATCCTGGGAAATTTGTTCCACCCTTGCAGATCATACTTGGAACTCAAGGGAAATCTTTATAGTTCAGTCTTTCCCTTGCTTGACAAATTTTGGGTAATTGGCAGATCCCCTTGTGACTTAAACTTTAAACACCCAATCATCCTTAATAGTGATGGCCACAATTTTTTTGTTTGTTCAATTTCAGAATAAAAAAAGGAAATTACTCTGGCATGGACTCCTGCCCCAGACAGGGACATGTCTGTTCTTGGATTAACTTTTGAGATCCTTAATCGCTTTGAAAGTGCATTATGGGGTATCCAAGTGCCAAACGATTTGGATGTTTATTTTTGATGGTTAAATGATGACTAAATATTGCATGCGGCTGTCGTGTTTGTCAAAGTAATAGCGTGCTTATGGACACAGTCTGGTTATGGTTGGCTGAGATAGGATGAAGCCAAATTGGGTTCAGGATTTGGTAACAGTTTGAGAGTGGGCACAGTGGTAGGCATGCTGGTACGTATGTCAGGCCCTGTCTGAATTCATTGGCTTCAGTTTGCATACTACTAGTCTATGAAAGCTATCAACTAGCGGCTATACACAGACAATGCACACAGACGGTAGTGTCTTTCTGATATTAGTTTCCAAAGTGTAGTTTTGTTGAAAGAAAAACGGCAAATTACATCAACTTAGTGTGAAAAGAAAGTACCATTCTAAACATGAATTTAATCACATGCAGTTGAATCCATTCTGAACATTATTGCAATGAAACATACTGACTTAATGTATCTTCTACCAAAGTTTGAATCTAACATGTACCTCAGTACAGTACATAGCATTCCACCATATTCTCTTTGAAGATTTTCAAACCAATTCCCATACGGAAACCCCTTAAAAAAGATAAGAAAATGAATTTGGAAATAAAAAGCAAAACGATCCTGACCTTAGAAATTCTGTTGATGATGGACAGTGCATAGTGTTCCTGTAATGTCCAGTCCAACTCCCTCGGTTCTTTTCAGAGCTACACAAACCCACAAAAAGATGTTCGGTGTCGCCACAAACAATACTTGTCTCGCTCCCGAATTTCAATTTTTTAAACTACAGTATCGCTGAAATATGAAAGGAAATAAGGCAGTTGCTAAAAAAAGAGTCCAACCAAAACATATGGTCATCCTTGGAATTCAAGGTGTACTTGAAACACATCTGGAAGTGCAACGGTCACGGGGAAATGAGGCACACGTGGAACTTGGCAGAGTTATATACCAAGTTAATCCTGGCAGGACCGTGGTAAGCCAGCTACATGTACATGTAAGCTCCTGGCCCTGACATGCTGTTCGGTCGTGGGCAAGGGCTGAATTAGATCGACGTTCTGGCAACGTTCATCCACTAGGACTGCAGCCCTTGACACGTAGGAAGGTCTTATATGCTCCCAGCACACCAATTGTTACAATGTGTCCATGCTCACAGATAGAAAAAGAGAAATTGTTTTGATCATTTACAGTATTAAAAAACTGTTGCAAACTGCTTACTGACTAAAATGACCTAAAATGCTCACTGACTAAGAAGGGCCTGATGTTTCGATCCTAGCAGGACCTTTCTCAAAGGCCCTGCTAGGATCGAAACGTCAGGCCCTCTACAGTGTTACTTTTCAGATTTATCATTTATATGTACATTGTGTATGTGAGTAACTAGTTTGCAACATTGCTATAAGAAATAATTGCCAAATTTGTCCTTGAAAAAGAATGACAGTTTGAAGAGTAATAGTTTGAGAAATTGTTGGTTTTATTTACACTGTATATCTTTCATTCTTGTGTACAATATTAAAATTTTCCTTTAGATATAAACATTTCATATTACACGATATCACCATTTTCCCACATTGCATCTTGAGTAAATGGGAATTTTGTTCCCATCTCAAGGATCTGAAAGGGGGGACTTTATTGGCCTTGAAAGTGGGTTGAGAAATGAGGGGAGTTGCCTCCAAAAAAAGTGTGTTTTTGTTTATAAAATGTACTCAGCGTGAGTGATTTCCTTTCCATGACTATCTACTGAAAAAAGGTTCCACTCTGAATGCCTCATTTCGGAAACACTTTCTTAATAAGGATGCTCCGGGTAATAGGAAAATTGAACACAGAAGGACGAGAGGCAAGCCATTTCAGAGATAATTTTTTAAAAAGTCATCACTGGTTTCCTTCACTGTCAACCCACACGGAAAGGCAGCTGCATGTGCATCAGTTGGATTTTTGTTTTTCCAATTTGGTAAGATTCCAAAGATGGGCAAATACTAATTTGAGGACAGAAGAAAATTCCAGAGATACTCATCTTATTGAAAACATAAAAGTGACCTATTTCCTATGAAATTTCCTTTTGAATGTCTGTCTGTAGGACAGACTTTCAACAGCTCTTAAAGTGGAGAAGATTCCGAAGATTGGCAAATGCGAAGTTGAAGAAAGACGGAATAGGCAACAAAGTTCAGAAGATACAAATAATGAAAAACATCATACGCTATGTGACTTATTTCCTTGTCTGTCCATAAGAAAGGACAGCTGCCCGTGCCCCACTTTGAAGTAATCCTCAAAGAGGAGAAGAACCAGGTGATAGGAAAATGCGGGAAGTTGAAGACAGAAAGTGTGTAGTGAGAAGGACTTGAACTTGAAGTTAAATGCGAAGTGATTTCCTTTGAATGTCTTTCCTTGGTGGAGGACAGCTGTTTGTGCCTTGCCGTATGTGAGTCGGGATGATTCTGGAGATAGAAAAATGCTAGGAGTTGAAGTCAGAAGGAATGGTAGGGAAGATTTCCTTTGAATGTCTGTCTGTGGTAGAGGACAGCTGTTTATGCCTCCAATGGAAACTTCTTACAGTACGCAGCAGAGATCCAGTAGATAGGAATATGGTTAAATAGCGAAGATGTAGAGGTCTTATAAGACACTTCCTGGGGAAGAGTGAGGTTGGGGATAGAAAGACAGGAAGCGCACTGTAGTAGACCCTTGGACTTGGAGGCAGTTCAATAACTCAAGGACTAGTGGCAAAGCTTGACCTTGCTGTCAAATGATCTTGGTTTGACTGAAGGATGGAGGTGGCAGAGGAAGGGGTGAGAAGTTGAGGGGGGGGGGACTGCATTTAAAACAGAGGAAAAGAGGCCAAATCCTTTTCACTGGCTGGCTTTGTAGAAGGAAATTCAGTCGGTCATCACAGGGCAAAGGGAAAGCCGGCTTCACACCAGGATGGGAAATTGGACAGACAAGCTGGGCTTATAGGGTAGATTAATCTATAAAAAAAAAAGTTTGAGGATCAACTGGTATTATAGATACCAATTAATCATGACACCAAATGCTTTGCTATCATATCGTGGTAAAAGAAACAACATATCCTGTGAATCATGACGCTTGCATTTATTGTGAATAAAACTGAGACAATTTTTCTGAAAATGTCTGGTTGTGAATGTTCAAAAAAGACACAACAGGTCCACGTACATCTACATGTAGATATAAGTCAGTCCTTTTTTTTTCTCTCTTTTTTTTGGGGGGGGGGGTATCCATCAAGGATAAAACTAGGATTGTAGACATTTTTCTGCAAAGTTTTGTGCTGTATTCATTTTGATTCTTTTCTGGATCTTCTGCGGTGCCGGTGGTACATGTACATCCGCATTCTTGTGTCTGGCAGAGAATGCAAAGGAACTTTCATCCCTTCCCTCTCTGCGTCCATCCCAAACTGGGGCTAGGTCCGCAAGCTTCATTTGCCGCTACTGCTAGAGTATGTACATAAAATACTAGGAATCGTTTTGCTACGTTGTCCTCATCTGTCTCATAGAGCTGATCAAGTTGACAAGTAATTCAATTGTTGCGAGGGATGGAAGGGAGGGAGGGAAGAAGGGAGGGAGGGAGGGAGGGAGGGTGAGTTGGCTCCAGTTTACCCCATGGTGGGTTGCTTATCATAACTGACCTGGATCTAATACGGACGACTCCATGGAATGTTGTTGGCTTGCTGTGTGCAAGGGGAATGGACTTCAGAGGAAAGAATTTCTTTTTGGGGGGTTACGGTAGTTTTTCTTTTTCCGTTCTTCTTGGGCGGGTGGGATCAATCAACCAAACTATGGTCTTCTGAAAGCTTTCAAGTTGGCTTTGTGGGATAATTGACAAGATAATGTAGGATGGGGTTTGAACACCCCCCCCCCCCCCCACACACACACACTAAAAAAGAAATTGAAGAGGTGCAGTAATGAAGTCTTATTTCGTCTTTTTTTATGAATGTCGCCAAACACAAGGCCCCAAACAGCCACTAAAAGTGAGGGCTAAAAAAAAGTAACAAAGAACCAGGAGCATAATAGATAAGGAGGAAGAAAGATGAGTGTTTTTGTTTTGTTTGAATTCAGACAATTTATAAGAAAGGGGGGAGGGGGAAAATAGTGATAGTAACATCCTGTTCCACTCTGAAATTGAGGAAACGAGCCCTTTTTGTATAAAAGTACCTGTATAGAGATATCATCAGATTGGAACTGAAGATCCTTTAACTTGTGTTAATTTACATTGACTTTGATATATCTGAAATGTGCTTGATGAATTTTTTGATAGTAGTTTTATACGCAACAGTTGTGATCTTTTTTCATCACAGAAAAAGGAGAATTTCACTGTTATTTTGCACATGGTCTGAAAACTGAGCCAATTTTTGCTGGGAAAAATTCTCACTGTGGAGTTTAGGTCTATGCTCAGAGTGGTGGTGTTTGTCCCGCATGGGGTAATTCAGTGAATGTTAAATTCGCACTGACGAAAAAAAAAGCATATCATATCTAGGATTAGGGTGGTACAAAATGTATGTTTCGAGCTCTGGAGTTTCAGTACACTCGTGTATGTAATTGCGTAATGTGGGTGATACTGAAAATGATGTACATGTACTGTAACTTGGCCGGCATGGAGCAGCGAGTTTGCTAGATGCTTGGAAGCCAGATTCAGAAGAGCCTGAGATACATGCAGGAAGTTGTAAAGCCCTAACATCATGCCCATCTGTACAGCATACAGTCGTGGCTCTGGTCTCCAGAGATATTTTCCTGACAGATCCAACCTCAGTCTGAGCCTACATTCATGGGTGGCGTGTCTCCAACAGACCCAGCCCCATTTCACACGGTACAGTTTCTTGAAAGGCAACTGGCCTCGTGTCCTAACAACATTTACCGAGAAGAAGACCCCATGCGCTCTTTCAGAGATCACGAGCTTTCCAGAATAAAAGACTGAGTTCCTTGCACTGAGGTACCCCCCCCCCTTCCCCCAACTGACTTTCCTAAAAAGTTATCCCACAAAAATGGCCTTACCTGCATCGGCCGGTTATGTCAATCCATTTGTCAGAAAATAATCCTGGGGTTAAGGCCAGAGCTGACTACAGCTTGAAGTCGGCGTCGTCGCCGGACCATCAAGGCTGGCCACGATGAGATTGCAAAGACAAGGAGATGAAAAAAGGAAAACGAAATATAATCCGGACGATAGCTTCAGTCTCCCGCCCTCCACCCGTGTGTTTTAGAGGCTAGCAGTCTGCGGTTGCCGTGCGGAAGCTTTGAAGATCCGCTAACAAGTGACCCGGCAAGAGTGACATGCTTTCATTTGTCATGTGTTTGATTTCCCACCCCGAGTTGTGATAACTTCCTCTCGCTCCAACCTTACCGCGGACGTCACAAACTTCTCTCTGGCGTAGCAAGGCCTGGCCCTCTCTCTTTTTCCATTTGTTTCCTGGGGGGGATGCTTTTTTATTTTCAATGCCGACTCTAAGGTAGCGTAGCGCAGTGCACAGTGATCTCGGGCTCCACCATTGTTGCACTGAGGGGGTATCTTTTTAATTGGCTCCTGCCGGGAGAGGGTGGACCACTTGGGCTTGTGTCATCGAGACTGGCACAGGATGCTGTAGGGTTCCCCTCTCCCCTTAAAAAAAAATAAAAAAATAAAAAAATCTCCAACCATGCACCCCTTTAGTTCTCACAAAGGGAAATCCTAGATTGTTTTTGTTGCCAAAACATTGACCTTTTTTCAATTTAGTCACTGAGTGTGTCCTCAAACCATTTCTTTTTTTTTTTTTTTTTTTTTTTGTCGGTGGGGGAGGGTTGCAAATTGCACTCTGCATAGTCCTTTGCGGTGTACAGTGGCTGAGGAGAAAGTCAACTGGTCGTGAACTATTCATAAAGCTTTGTTGGGGAAGGAGGTTGAGTGCCGGTATATTGAAGTGGTTTTGTGCGCGGCCTCCACCTCCAGTCTGTGTATTTTCTTTGCATCCCTGTCATCATCCCTCATTGAATTGGTCTTGGTGATGACGTCGTCGCCACTCTTCCAGTGAAGTCCACTGCCAGGAGGCTCCAGTCCCATGGGAAAGCATGGGCAGAGATCTGACGTAATCCCACCTTACCCACTCAGCGAGACCTCTCACTGTAGTCTCTGCCCCCAAGTCCCGCGCTCTGACAGACCTTTGCCTCGTGGGGAGGCACCGGAAGCCAGCCACACGGACTATTTCTGTTTGGTGGTCGTTTGTTGAGTTGACACCGCGAGAGGCTGCTCCCCCATCCCCCCTCCTTCTAGATCAATGGGTTTAATATATACACTGTACATGGCCTGGAGGCAGATATGATTTTTAATAGCTGCTCAATGCCTTGCTTTTATGCCTTACTATTATAATGTATACATGGATCTCTCTCCAGTCTGTACAGTTTCTGCAGTCCTATAGGACTTGCAGGACTAGTGTGCTTGAAGAGATCTGCGCCAGTCACTTACCGGTATACATGTATTGTAGCCAAAGACATGACCTTTCTCTTTCTCCCCACCCCAAATTATTGCAAGTGTCATAGAGTGGTACACCATAAAGTAAGGAAATATATGTACACCATGTCCAGGTGATGAGTAATGCACTGGAGCAGGCAAATGCCTACCAAGGGATCTGGATCACTTTTTTTTTTTTTTTTTAATAATCATGGCGGGCAAAGTTGGCATTTAATCCCAATTTGCAGATTTTTGCCCACATGGACATGCCCAGCATATCAGGCTGATAAACAGTCACTCTGGCACTCCATGTTCTTGGTTATTGCTGATGTCAGTAACATTTCAGAGTTTTGTGATTATTTTGGTTTTTTTTACTGGAAGTACTGGAATTACACGGAAGTGCTTTTCTCCGTCAAACATCTTTAGGATGTGGATGTGGTCTACATGCTTGGATCTTTCTGTGCAGGCCTAATGTTGCATCACTCTGCGGTTTAACCATGGAGGAAGGAAATAACTGAGTTGTTGTCAGTCATGCACTGCCACTGTGCACTGCACGAATCGTGTCGGTAATTTTTACGCAGTATTCCCCAGCTCTGAAACCCCCATATTACCACAACCTTTTCTGATTTACAAAGTGTTTGGGTTTGAATGACTATTTATCTCCTAGACAGATTTTGAAACACAAATCACACTTAATTTTTCAAACAAATCAAGGAAAAACTGACTAGGAACTTAAAAAAAAAATTGAAAAATGGCAACAAAAGCTTTAACTGGACTAGGACTTGAGCCTGAGACGTCTGGTTTTGCGTACCAGCGCTCTAACCATCTCCATCGTTGGAGAACTCCCAAATGGTCAACTATTTACAGTCTGTTTGTCCATTTGTCTATCTTTCTCACTGTCCCCTACTCTGCCTGTCTATCTCACTTTCTCTCCGTGTGTCTCTTACTCTCTTTCTCAAATTCCCTTTGACATATTATTCAGAAATAGAAGCCTGCAAGTGATACCAGGTGATCTTGAAGCGCCACACATTCAAGCCCTCCGTGTGTAATGTCACCCTGATTCATGGCAGTCAGTCGCTCATTAAACAAAAATATGGTTCAGTTCAGAGAAGAATGCCCAAGACTCTGCATGGAGATTCATTCAATTGGGAAGGGTCGTCAACTCGTCATGCTTAGACTTCTGGTATCGCAATCACCGGGCGTAAGGAAAACGCTGAGAGGCAGCGGGACGAAGAATCCCAATTGGTTTTGAGATGTAGAGAAAGCCAATTACACTGGACGTCATATTTTTACAAGTTGATGAGTGCCGGGTGTGGAAGTCATTTTCTTTTCTTTTTTTATCGGGAGAGGAATCTTAATTGAATCACAGAATCAAGAACCAAAAATGTGAATCTGTTACTAACTGCTTACCAACCCTTTGGACCTTTGGCAAAATGCAAAAATTGTAGTTAGTGACTTAGAAACCAGAAATTAGACAGCAAAACCTTGCCCAAAATGTGTCTTCCTCTTCTCTAATCTGTGTGATTTTTAATTATTTATTTGAGGGTCATTAGGGGAACACGGGGGCAAACGTTAAGTGATTGAACACGCTCTTGTTCGTGGTTGAGTAGTGATGGTTTATGCTTACTGATACGAGACCTGTATTGGAAGTGTGTGGGTGGGTTGGGGCTTGTACATTCAGTTTTTCAGTCACGTGCTTTTTGCCGGTCAGCGTTCGATTCACGCGGATGTACGCGGAACCCGCGCACCTTTGAGTCATCAAATGTCCAATGGAAATACTCAGATTTGACATTTGCATGCACGTGGATTTGGACGCTCCTGTAGACATGCTAATCAGCCTTTGGCGGTCAAGTGACATCGTGCGAAAGACCTCTATAGGTGGAGGCCTTCTCAACTTGTTGACAAGTTTAGGATGAAAAATGCATCTTTGTGGGTCTCTGACTGTAGGAGAGTGTGCTTTGAATTTTTTGTTCTCTTTTTTTTTTCGGGGTGGAGGGGCAAGGATAACACTTTCTTTCTTCACTACTGGAGCTGTATCAATTTTAATCTGAACATGCTAATCAACCTTTGGCGGTCAAGTGACGGCAGGTGAAAATCCTCTATAGGGGTGGGGCATGGGCATGGGCTAGAAGGCAAATTGAAGCGTGCCACAGGTGGAGGCGTGTCTGGAGTGCCCCACCCCCTCCTCCTCCCTCAATGGCCATCTTGGCATTCATAAACCACTCATTCACTGAAGGAACTACCTTCCACTGAGAATCCCAACACATTTCAGAGGTTTAGTGACCACAAAGCTTCCTTTCAATACCCTACAGGCTCTGCATCCGCCTCGGTAAATGGCTGTTTTTCTAAGCACTTGACAACTGCAGGTTAACCACACCCCTGGATTGGCCTATGTGTATACCCACATTCCCAGGTTTCAGGACTTCATGGAATTGTATGGTTCGTTGGAGTTATGGTTTGCATATGGGAGCAACAGTAAGGAGTATCCTCGATGATTTGGATTAATGCAAATTTGGGCTGATCTGTCGAAAAGATGCGGATATTAAACCATGCAAGAATATTACTCATCTTACTACACTATGTTGTTGGTGATTGCATCAAAGTATGGTAATAGAGAGAGAGAGAGAGCGAGAGGCAGAGAGAGAGGTAGAGAGAGAGGTGGTTAGAGAGGAGAGAGAGAAAGAGAGAGAAACCCTGTACCCCAAGTGTTTTCCAACGGTCTGTAACGTCTCAGATTGGGAAAGTCAGGAGTGACAGCAACTGGCAGCAGAAATTAAGTCAGGAAGGGAGAGAGATCCATCAAATCATCTTGCTTGCTCTTTTGGCTTTGCTTTTTGTGGGCAGCCTGAGTGAGTTAATTGGACTGCCCATCTTCAACATGATAGCGCCCCTAGGAAGTGTCGTCATTTCCTTAAATATGAAGGGGAAGAGATAAAAACAGATTGTTATCATGCTTATCACCCTAAGCAAAGTGGGATGATTGTAAAGATGATGGATTAGGAGGGAGGGTCTTCTGATTGAGTCATCGCATGACAGAGGAATTTTATTCAGACTGAAAAGGCTTTTTACAGAGAGCGTGGGAGAGATATTGACAGGGAGAGGCAGATAGAGAGAGACAGACAGAGAGAGAGAGAGAAAGAGATGGAGAGACAGAGTCATAGAAAGTCAAAGAAACAGACAAAGTGACGAAGATATAGAGACACATAGAAAGAGGG
Source organism: Luidia sarsii (assembly GCA_949987565.1). Classification (NCBI taxonomy): domain Eukaryota; kingdom Metazoa; phylum Echinodermata; class Asteroidea; order Paxillosida; family Luidiidae; genus Luidia; species Luidia sarsii. Next base: position 11,780,313 of record OX465114.1, on the reverse strand, counting down.
GGACAGAGGGAGACAGAGATATAGAGGGACAGAGATAAAGACAGAGATTTAGAAGAACAGAGACAAAGACAGATATACAGATGTAGAGGGACAGAGACAAAGACAGATATAGAGGGACAGAGACAAAGACAGAGAGGCAGAGAGAGACAGAGACAGAGAGCAATAGAAAGAGACAGAGTCAGAGAGACATACTATACACCGACATAGTAAGAAGGGAAGAGATGAAGGGAGTAAGGAGTAGAACAAGAAAGTGAGAGAAAGACAGAGAGAGGGAGGGGGAGAGACTCAGAAATGGAAAGAGGAGACAGTAGGTTTATAGAAAAATCCCTCAGTCACTCAGTTTTGATTTATTCTTTTAATGGCCCCCCTGTTCCCCTGTGGGCCTGTGCGCCAGTGCCGACACAAGTTTCCGCCTCTCCTGCACTCAAGGGGGGAAGAGTCTGGCTCTGGCAGGCTCTGATTTCAGTGAGTGGGTGAGCCGGTGCCTGTTGATGGCGATAAAGGGAAGCGCGATGGGGGCGGCGAAGATGTTTCTGCGGGCATGGAGATGCTGTGACAAGGTCACCGATGGCTTGGGTTCTCCCTCCTTAACCGAGAATCAGTTCGGTCTTGTCTGATTGGCCGTGTCTGATGAGAACTTGTCTTGTTCACTCCTTTCCCTCTGGGGGTGTTTGATCCAATCTGGCTTCTTATTTCTTTCTTTTTTGGGGACATTGCAAAATGCCTATTTTGGCAGGAATTGGGAGGGACGGTTTCTCTGGGCTCTGTCCCAATGACGAGGCGGCCAAATTCTCAGAGCCGCCTTACATGTAGCTCCCAAACTCTGTCTAAAAGCTATGCTGGCGAAGATCAGGTCTGCATCTAGTCGTGTAAAGCAAGAAACATCATTTGAAAATGCGGTGTGCCTTTTCACCGTCATAAGTTTAACCGAGGATCGGTTCGGTCTTGTCTGATGGGCCGTGTCTGATGAGAACTTGTCTTGTTCACTCCATCACGCTGTTGTACATGTCACTTTAAATAGCCAGAACTGAAATGGACTTATGTCTGGACCAGTTCTTGATAGTGTGTAGTGGCTCAAGACAGCTCGCAAAGTTCCTGACATGTACGGTACCATGAAGACAGTGCAGTCCCTATACATGCAATACGTGTGGTCTTTCCTCATTTGCATGTACACTTGCACGTACACGGCCGCAGCACAGCTGTGATGATTCCCGTGCTTGTGCGCAATTTAAGTTTGGCAACACGACCAAACACTGCCGGCATCACCATGCAAAGTCTTGCATCAATCATGTATGAGCTTGGAGCTGGCCAAGTGGAACAAGCCCTGCACCAGACCGAAACACTATTACAACGTGAGACGTCGGCAATTCCACCATCTTTCATTTATTGACCACTTTAGAATCAACTGGGGTACAGAAGTGTAAACTGCCATTAATGATATATGGCGACTCAATGAATAATTAGTCTTGAGTTTCATTAGTTGTTTGGGTTATTAGCTTTTTGTTTTGCAAATGGCAAGGGATGGGTGCTTTGGAATTACAATTTGTATCACAATGTTATTAGAACAATGCCATGGATGAATACATACACATGTACTTGTACATTTAAACGTCCATGTACATGTAGCAGTGCTGGATTCAGTGGATTGGGGCTACCGGTCTAGGTCGACACATGTACACATGTATATGAGTCTAGTTTGGCTCAAAAGGCTTGCAAGACTGATGCCTTAAAGGGATAACACAACATTGGTAGGGGTTTATTAAAAGAATAGCATCCATACGTTGTCTGATCCAGCATATGCATGAAATAGCACACCTGTGAAAAATTCAGCTCAATTCCGCCAACCAAGTCTCGAGAAAATAGTGAAAACCGCATCATTTGTTTCGCGAAAGTGCAGCATTCAATGTATTGTTCCGAAAAATCGTTTAGATCTAGGGGTGAGACTTAAACAATTGGTTTTTTTTACTCTTTTCTCCAAAAATACAACATTTTAGCCAGGGTTTCTACCATAACATCTTCAAACTGTATAAGTTTCATATAAATTTGTGAACATTTCTGTTTTTCGATCTTACCAATGTTGGGGCTTTAATGTGTGACTGATAAGCAACCATATTCTACCAAAGAAAGTTGACTACCGGTATTCAAGAGGTGCATGTGCACGTCATGCTATATCACTGAAAAGTGTATTCCATTAGCAAGGGTACAATGTACCTGTGTACATGTACCGGTACGAAGATACAAAGTCTAGACCTTCAGCTAAGAAATCAGTTTTAAGTTTAAGCCTAGTCTTCCTGTAGTCTTTGATGAGAAACATTGAAAATGATTGTGACTGGGTGCCATCAATCAGCGCTTGTGAAACAATTAGCCGTCCTGCACAAAAAGTCAGGGGGTCTTTTAGCGCAGATAAGCAGAAGATGGATTGAGTTTTCACAGAGTGTTGGCAGCACTTCTGTGAATGGATGGATTGGTGATAGATGGGTGTTTGACTGTGCGGTTTGTGTTACATTGTGTGCATGTGTTGGTTGACTGAAGCTCTTGTACAGTACTACTGTACATGTAGGTCACCAGGGAGCTCAATGATATCACTGCCATCAGATATGTAGTGTGATACTGTACTTGTATACATATACATTACAGATTATGACAATAGAACTTGCAATACCCAAATCATTCATTCTCCATTATCCAAGTTTTCCAATGTCATCGTTTATACCTTAATTGTTGGGATCATTACAGAAAGATGAAAACTGAACTCATATGGATGACATTAACTGAGATTAGATTACATTAGTTAGTTTTTAGGTCCACCCTAATTTTTTTGCACGTGTGGACACAATAAATGCGATTGTCAGTGGCATTTGAATCGCAATTCAGACTCCACTAAGAGTGAGACTTTTTCAAATTATCACGTTTATTTGCGACGTGGTGTGTGTGGGAACACCCCACTGAATCGCATTTTTGTTTCATCCTACAATGCACTGCGCACGCTCTGATTGACAGGAAGTGCCGTGCTTGTTTATATGTCTCCCTGCATGGACCCCCTTACCCCAGTACCATTTGACCACAACTGCTAACCGCAATCGGCTCACAATTTTGTGCGACACTATGTTTTGGCCTGTGTGGACACGATAAAAAAAAAACCGGTTTTTGAATCACGATTTAAATCGCGATTATTTTCTTAGTGGGAACGGCAGTGCCTGCCAATTACTTGCATTGTTTCTGACTTACTGGATCGTTATTGGAATCGGGAATATAAGTGATATTTTAGCATTCACACATGGAAAAAAAATCAAAAATTTAAAAGTGAATCATGCTGCTTTATGCGAGTGGGAATGTACAGTACCTAATGTACATGTAGAATGCTTGTGGTGAAAGCACGTGCAGTATCTACACTAAGCTTGAGTCTCTTTGCTAGGATCAAAACAACAGGCTCTCTATATATCTGAGATTTGCCTACTGGGTACTTGTTGCATTGAAGTCATCAAGTGTATTTTGCAACATTTCTGTATTATTTTGCAACACAGTTTGAGTATAGCTAACTACAAGGTAGCAGTGTCATATTGTGGCATTTGAGCATTGTGAATACCAAGGGATAGGTTAATGGTTTGCTGTAGGGCCACTGGGTGCCTATTGCCTATTCCGTCTCTGAAAGGATCAGCAAATTCCCAACAGGGTTGCAGGGGTACATCTAAGCTTGGAAACCTGATAAGCTCAGAAAGGTTCTCTGGTCGGCCAGAGGCATTGGTGTCTCTCTAAATGCCAGGCTCCTAGACGATCACGAGGATCTCAGGCCATGCTTTGGTAGAGGGAAGGCTCTTCCAATGTCTCTTGTGCCTCAGATCCATCGTTGGTTTTTTTTTTCCCTCTCTCCCATCTCCCCTCCCACTGGTACTGAGTTCGATACCCTTGAAATGAGGTAGCTTTCTTGTCTTCATGCATAGAGATTGGCTAATGCCTATACCAATGTTTGTGGGTGTCCAAATCTATAGCTTTGCATGGAGAGTTTAGGTTTCAGAGTTCAGAATCCCAGTCCGCTGGGCTGGTACCGGTACCGGTACATGCCCATGTACAATAGCCTAGAGTGGCTCTCCATAGCATCCGGTGCGGCATTGCCAGACCTGGGTGCTGTATGTAGGTGGAAGATAGCGAGTGTACACGCTTAAGTTATTATCAATGGGGTAGTGCAACGGAAGCGCCCATAAGCCATTCATAGAGCACATGGTTTACATTTATGTGACTTCAGCATAATGGTACATGAATCGAGAGTATTACCACTAGAGCCATTTCATGAATATGTACTCAGACTGAACGATATACATGTACACACATATAGTTTACAATTTACAGAATCTGTAAACTTTACAGAAGCAAATGAGTCTGAAATGAAAATTTGAATATTTCCTTGCACAGATAAAATAGATAGACAATTACATGTACATGATGCCAGCATACTTTCCTCTAAACCTAAAAAAAAAAAATACCTCTCTTCAGAGAGACAGATATGTAATCTGTCCCCCCAAAAAACCCAAACAAACAAACAAACAAACAAACAAACAAACAAACACAATAACTTACGTCTACCAGTTCTGTGTCTTCCCAAAAGATTCACTGGCTTTGAGAATGCTTCACTCGATGAGCTGAAATAGCCTGGAGTGGTGAAATTGAAGCGTTCCGGACTGAAATCCTTCCCCCAATAGTCCGTCCTCAACACCGACACTCCATCCTCCTTTTGTCAAAACAATGAACGGAACAGGTAGAGGATTTGCACATGAACACACACAGTTGTAGGCCTGCACAGGCTTGCCCCACCAGTTGTCTGTCCATCCGACAACAATGCAACCTGCGCTTGTATTTGCAATCGAAGTCTGTTCGTGTATCCACACAATAAACCATATGTGCTTACACTAGCAGACCTGTCATTTTTCTTTCTGCTGGTTAAGGAAAGGGTGTGATTTTTTTCCTTTCTCCTTTTAATGCAATTGTTGATATCCTTTGTGGTCAGCAGTAGGAAAGCCTTTTGAAGAATGAGCGATCGCTGGAATTTAGGTCTGATTGACAGGGGAGAGGGTTTTTGCTGAATAGGGTTGTGGTTGTTGATGTGAATTTGATTCATAGAAATATGAATGGTAACGGTATTTGTTTTTCATGGTGGGTGATATCCCGTCTTGTATTCAGTGGTTATTAAAGCTAGCTTAGACTGAATTTGAAGATGGACAATGGACACCATGTCTCTGTGCCTTGCAACAGTTCATATTCTTAAGAATACTCCTCCACTGTATCGCTGTGCATAGTGCATACTGTAACTGCATTGACATGTTGTCAGCTTTGATTGGTTGATGGAGTGGTTGATTGTCCTGTAGTGAATGTAGTTGCATACATTTTTGGTTGTGGGTTCGAGTCCAGCCGTGGGTGTTGTGTGCTTTGTTTGTGGCAATATGCTTCTCTCCATGCAGAGAGTGTATGGGAAGAACCTGTGAGGGTGTAAAGAGAAGGATAAATAGGTTTGTGGTGACACCATGTAAATTCTCTTTTGTGAGTGTGGTTCTGAAAAGAACCGGAGGAACTCTAGAACCACACTTCTCACAAAAGAGAATTTACATGGTGTCACCGCAAACCTATTTATCCTGCTATTCTCACCATGCAAACCTTCAAATCTCATATAAAGAGAAGCCTATACAATGTATACATGTATATGGTTTGATCTGCCTCTGTACTCTAAAATGGCCGCGCACACTCACAGGAAGTTCAGATCATTTCAGTGTTCATTGGCTCATTGACAAGGCCTAATGATCGTTCTCAGAGTACAGAAATCACTAATTGATGAATTAATTAGTATTCGCATGCATTATGTTCTTACTTGGTTAAGTTCTTTCTGGGAATAGACGGGCAGAATGTGTGGAAGTGTGGATGGGGAAAGGAAAACCAATTTGCAGCTAACCGGCAAAAAAAGTATTGATTCTCAGGGGATCAATGGCAGTCTGTTACTGCAGGGATGGGGCAAGGAAAGTGCACACATCCAGTAGCGTTGCAAAACAGAGACACAACCACAAGTTATATGTGTGCAAGTATATCAAAATGTAAGGTGCTACATAATGTCCATGTCCATGTATTGTACCAGGGCTCGAAATATCCACTAGACTGTGGACCGAGTCTAGTGATTTCAGTGTCGGTCTAGTGCCGAGTGTGACTGCACTGGACCGGCTGTCTAGTGGTTATTTTCTTGCATCGTGAAAAAAATGGCACTCAAATATTAACTGACTTTGACCTGTACAAGTAAACATAATTTTCTCATGGTATTCCTTTCACTACGTGTTTTTATTTTTTCCCTTATTTATTGCATACGGTAGGTCTTGGAAAAATAGTTCAGGTCGGGTAAGATTCTTCAGTTACTAGACCTGTTTTTTTCTGAAATTCGAGCCCTGTGTAGAATCATGTATATATAGTATAGATCATAGCAGCCAGGGTATCCTTGAAGCCTGTCTTTAGAGCAGAAACGTAATACTAGCGTGGAGAGGTGTGAAGTTATGAAGGTTACGGCCTTCCCAATCCAGCCCCAGCCCCCTCTCTGAATCACAATGACATTGACACCTGTGAAGCCTGGGATACTTTCCTTTACAAATGTTTTCAGAAGGGGGGGGAATCATTAAAGGGGAAATGCCGTGTCCTGTAATTGTAGACCTGGATATGAATTGATTGCGTTAGGAGATGACATCCACTAATATTCAGGAAGCCTATGCTTTGTTCCTGGAACCGCTTTGAATTTCATGGAATCCAAATTTTAATGGCATGCTCCTTGCAATTAAACCAGAACCACTTCCAGTGGTCAGCATAAAGCCTAATGATTCTACAGAGTGAAAACTTTCAAATAGCAGAAGTCTCTTATTTATGGGGAAAAAATTTCCAAAGCCAAATTTCATCCAAAACATTTACCGTGAAATAGCCTTCCAGTTGTTAAATACAATAAATGAATTCTTACATAATTTCAATTCATTATTTTATTTTTAGTTTTGCTATAAGAATTGGTGTAATGGGCTTGCTTCCTAAATGATACCACAAATAAACAAAAATCACCAAATAAAAGTGGAGAAATGTACAAACTCCTACAAACATATTTGGATCAAGAAATCAGTTATATATTTATACTAATTGCTCACTGTAAAATATGTGCCTTAGGTCTTGAAAAGGTCAAGATTTCATGCCCTGTATATGTTTAAGATTTGTGTAATTTTGGTCATGCATCATTTTTGCATTACCTTACAAATATGGTTGAATTTTGGATAGAAATGATTGCCCAGTCACTACATGTGGCACAGTTATTTCTTTTTATATGTTGACTAAGACAAAAAAAAAAAATCAAAATTGTTTGCAAACTGCTTACTGACCGAAATGACTTAAAAGCGAATATCAAAAATTAGAAGGGCTGACGTTTCGATCCTAGCTAAACATAACCATTCTGCCTTTGAGAGAGGTCCTGCCTGGTTTGAAACGTCAGGCCCTTTTAATTTCTGATATAATGACAAAAAAGGAAGAGAAGGATAAAGAAAAAGGAGCTGCTTCTTATGGTGCTTTTAGGCAGAAACAGATAAGATTTCTTGTGTGGCCAACAAGTTAAATTGCCAGGCAGCCATTAGGGAACAGAGACCCAGTGTGTCTTCTTCATCGAAAGTGTCCACTTTCAATTCACCACTCTCAGTTCCCACACTTTCTAATTTCTTTTCATCCCTTGATCACCAACACAGTATACTCCCAAGTCTGTAAGTGTAACACTTGGTGCCTCCTTTTATCCCATTGTGGTGTCGGGGGATAAAGGGAGCAAGTCTTGGTCCTTGGGGGGATGGGGAGAGAGGGTTGTTCTGCTGAGAGACTTACTGTACCGGGGTAGGAATGGATGCCAAGAGATAATGATAAGAACTTCTAAAGCCCCATCTGATAGATTGTGTCTCTTTTCACTGTGTCACTGTGGGTTTGGTTTTGAATTGTGTAGTTGCCTATATTTTTTTGTCTTATACTAGGAGTCTTATATTCTCATTTTGTTCACCAAAAAGCAGTGAATACACCGCCCACCTCTGAACCTGTCATTGAGAAAGGTCCTGCTAGGATTGAAACACCAGGCCACATTTATTTTTAGCATTTGGATTGAAGACAGAAAGCAGTTTTGCAACCTTCTCACATCAATTCTCTTTAGGACAATCCAACAGTAAGTCATCTAAAGGACCTATACACTGAGTCACTGACCAATGCTCAGTCGTTGATTTCCTTGATGGCGAGGGTGACTTTTGGCAAAGTTTCTTGCTCATAGACACAGGCAGGACATGAGCCCACTCTCTGTACATGTACTTCAGCCACAGGCTTTTGGGGTTGCAAGACTCTACACCCACTCGGACACTCCACTTAAGTTGAATATGAAAACTATCAGTGTCGGTGTTGAAAATGTTTGCCATCGTTACGCCCAGCAGGCAGAGAAACTGTAACATTGTCCTCAATCCAACCCCGAGTGACCCACATCTGTGCCAGTTTTCAGCCAGGTGTTGAGACTAGCCCCAGCCACATGTACATGACACATTAATCCTGGGGGCTGAGAGATGGCATGTTTTAGTTTTAGACTCCCCGGTCTCAGCGGTCCTGTGGCACAGAGTAGGACAGGTTGGGGTCAGAGTGTGTGTCTTGATACTGGCATGCATCGATTAAGTGGCTTCAGTTGAAGGCTCCCGGGCCTATTAGAAAAATCCCCTGCGTGATGAAAGCAGTCTGTTGGAAGTGGCTCCTAGACTCACTTGCAGACTCTAAGAGAGCAGTGGCTACAGCTTGTGGTTTCAGTCTGGTACCTTGATTTTCCACCCTTAGGACTGTGAAGTCTTCCTTTAGCGGCTTTGTGTTGGCTCTTAGACACAAATAAAGCTATGGAAGTCCTCTATGCTTCTCCTAATCAACTTTTGTTCAGTTACCTAATGAATATTTAAAGTGAAGAATATTTGAGTGAAGCGGACTAGGACTTGTGCCCAGGACCTCTGGCTTACCCGCCTTGGATATTTTTCATAGTTTGTTATTTCCCAATCTGTTTTCCTTTCTTTTCATTTTTTACTGGATGATAATTTTTTATTATTATTTTTTGGTGGCTTGCTTGCAGGTAAAGGCATCTGATTCACAGACTGACTCTGCCCTCCAGCGAGGCAAGCCTTCTACTAGCGGCCTGGGTGCCAACAGCCACAGTTCCGGCTCGCCGTGTCGGAGCAAGATGAAGCGGCCGGGCCACCTGCCCACCCTCAAGGCCTGCCGCTCCGAGCCCAGCCTCTACCAGAAGTCCCTGCCCTCGCCGGTCAGCCGGAGTCCCGTCACCGAGACCAGCCCGGCCCTCACCGCCAAGGGCCGGCGCAGCTCCGCCGGCAACCAGGGCAGCGTCGCGCCGGGAAGCGCCCCGGCGGCCGGCCACTCCAAGATCCCCACCAACAAGCATCTCTCGGGCAACGGCGCCCTCCTGCAGCCCCGCATCAGCCCGCCGCGGAGCCCCCGCCTCGCCAAGCACAAGAAGGACGAGGCGGGCAACGGGCACTACAGGCGAGCGGCCGGCCACGTCTCGCGGCCGGGGAGGTCCTCCCCAAACGCCAACAATAACTGCAGCATCAGCGGGGCCTGGACCGCCGATCTGGCCCTCAGCAGGAGAGCAGAGGCCCTCCTCACCAATCTCCAGTCCAAGCTGCTTGCCTAAGCCAGCTATTTCCAACCCACAGAAAGAATGAAGCCCTCGAAAAAGCACCTGCATCCCCCCTTGATGACGTCAGTGCTACAGGCTACTTTTTCTGCATATCCCTACGACTTTAACCACCCACAATCATTTGTGTGTCATCTGCTCTGGGCTGGTGCATCTAAATACTACCCCGTTCATACTCAGAGGCTTGAAAGTGGTCTCAATTCCCCAAAGTGTTGGAAATGGACAAAGTGACGGCTCTCGGTTGAGTCATCCTGGTGCGCCCGGTCGTAATGTCTACAAATGTACAAAGTGGTAGCCCCAAGCCATTGGCTAATGCTAGCCCAGTGCGCACGCCCGTCTGGGAAGTGCGTTCACCCCAGCATGCATGCAAATGAGAGAGGGAGTGAGTACCGGTAATCACATAGACAATTCTTCAAATACCTTGAACCAATCAGCATGAATGCAGTACCATCGCCCAATGGATTTGGAGCATTGCAAGTGACCCTCATGCATAAACATGCCCGGATGCCCTTGGACTCCTGGATACAAATCCAATGAGAAACTTGGTTCTACTAACACTACACATACACTACACAGAACATCTACAGTATGATAACATTGCCCTATAGTCAGGGACATTCCCAGTGTATATTTGATGTGAATAGATTATCAGGTACATCGTACAGTAGCTAATAGTTGAACAGTATCAGAAACATCAAATTGAGAACAAAAGCATGATTACTCAAGATAATGACAATTAACAGATTTCTCACATGTACAGTGGAACGCCGATATACCGAACATTTGGCTATAACGAACATGCCTTATTGGCTCCCAATTTTTGTGTACATACCGGTAATATGCGGCTGCAATTGCTATAACGAACCATCACTAAACCAAACAATGTACACGGATCCCGGGATGTTCATCATAGCGACGTTCCACTGTAACATCTCAGGTATTGTATAGTGTAATCCTTAGCAGACAGGTTAAACCATAACAAAAGTTTGTTTTTCTTCTGGCAAACCAACTTACATTCTCATCTGACTTTAACATCTTGACAGAAAAGCTTTAATGATACAGATTATAACAATGATTTATTTGGACGGGACTCACTGACATTGTGGAAAGCCAAACACCAATCTTCATCTTGATCACAAAAGGATAGACAAATAATAAGCGAGAACCCAATCCATCCATCGGTATAGATCCCTTGGGGGTCGTGCTTCAAGAGGCAGAGATGAGGAGGGTGGTTGTTGAGAGGGGTAGGGTCGGTTTGTAGCACCCCTGCCTATACCCCTTCTCAGAAAGAAAGAGATGGAGACAGAGACAGGCAGAGGTGATGCAAAGGACAGGTTGTCGTCACCTGTCCATCCATCAAGACTCTTGATCCCCATTGCGCTCCTCCAGAGGGACCCTGCTGCTCATAGGGAAGTACGGCCCAGCATAGATTAAAATTGATACAGCTCCAGTAGTGAAGAAAGAAAGTGTTATCCTTGCCCCTCCACCCCGAAAAAAGAAGAAAAAAGAAAACAAAAAGAGAAAACAAAATTCAAAGCACACTCTCCTACAGTCAGAGACCCACAAAGATGCATTTTTCATCCTAAACTTGTCAACAAGTTGAGAAGGCCTCCACCTATAGAGGTATTTTGCACGACGTCACCTGACCGCCAAAAGCTAATTACATGTAGCATGTCCACAGGAGTTGTCCAAATCCGCAGAAGTGCATGGAAATATCGAATCTGGGTATTTCCATTGGGCATTTGACGACTCAAATGCAAGCGCATTCCGCATGCATCCTCGTGAATAGAACGCTGACCCTCAAGAAGCATGTGACTGAACAAACTCTATAGGGCTGGATAGCTCAGGTGGTTGAATGCTGCTACATTAAGCCAGAGGTCTCTGGTTCAGATCCTGTCTTTTCCTATAGATCTTGAAACTGTATTGCTTGTATGGGGATGTGCACAGTATCTCTTGGATTCCGAAACTGATCAAAGGTTTCAAAAGAAACTGACTGATACATCTGTAGCTGTGTACATACTACCATTGCACTGGGATATGAATGGGGCAGAGGTTGACTGCGATCAAATTCCCTGAATCGTTAAATCCTATGAAGACTTATGTAAAAGACTGCACGATTAGTCAGTAAGGCTGTGTTTACACTTGATCCCGGATGGAGGATCAGATCCCGCAAGGAGCATCAGATCCGAATCAAAACCATGTGTAAACGCAATGCAGGATCAGATCCTGATCCCGGGATCTGATCCTCCTCTCGGGAAGGATCAGATCCGGTTCTGATCCCGCAATTTGCAAGTGTAAACGCTACGTTGAGAGTCGTGTAGGGAAAGATGGAATGTGAGAAACGCTTTGGGAAATCAACCCCTCGCTGTGTGTCTAACTTTAATGCTCAAAAGTGTGCAGCCCGTCTATTGGCAAGTTGATGTTTACTCCAACTCCTGCCATATCTCAGTGGAGTCTTTGACGTAAATTGTCGTGTTTTCCCACCTCGAGCTCCTCTGAAGAAGTGCCGGCGCCGTGTTGTTGCCGCTTGTTGCTGTTGCCATCCCAGCTCCCGCGTCCATTGCTTCAAACAAACCCGTAGGTTGATGAGACTTCAAATGAGGGCGGCCCTGTCAGATAAATCACCCGGTGCATCTCGGTGCATGTTTATCTCAGCTCGCTCAGAGACCATGGACAGCTTTGTCACGTCATGGGAGAGGTTTGTGGCGTCCTCGCACAATTTGTGGTCCGCGTAGATGTTGGCAGAGTGTCAGTGGACACATACGGGCTCAGTAACTCAAAGCTGAATGGCATACAAGTAGTTCCTGACAATTGCAGTCAGATTGCTCTCGCTCTATCGCAAGGTGTTGGAGAGATGACAAAGTCAAGGCTTGAACCTCCATTGACCGTTAAGGGGATGTGCATTGTGCTGTGGGGTGGCAGTGCCTTGTTGCTACTCCGAAAGCCTCTGTGCATTGCCATTTGTATCAGACATAAACCAATTTTGTCAACCCGTCTGAAGGGTGTCTGAAATGTTTTAGCGTTGGCAGGCTTCTGATATGTGGGAAGTGGCATATTCTTTGGAAACTTTCCATAGCTGGCCAAAGCTTGAAGGCAAATGTCTTCCATAATGACCTGATTGACACATCTCTTTGATATAATCAGATTCCCACAAGGCTTTGCTTACAGTTACCAAGAAACTCATACACAATTGCAATGAGCCATTTTGGAACATCCTTCTTTCATTCTTTACACCTTCTGTAAGTTGAATGAAGATATACATGTATATGAATTCCCTTTCAGTTCAGCTAAGCTGTCATAAATTATTTCTCTTCATTTGTCATTACTTTCTTCACGATTGAAAGCATCCATCCTTTTCTTGGGCAGGATTTTCCTCAAAACTCTCTGAGTTTTGTCTATTCATATGGCCATCCATTTCGTAGAACTGAGTGTGACCTGATCATCTAAACAATAGATCATCCTGTAACTTCACATTATGCATTTCTGGCACAATGACTAGTTGTTTCAAGTTTCAAGAAAATTGGTCAATGGCTAAAATCTCGCATTTTGATGATGTCATGATGACGTCATATAATTTTGGCCTGACAAAATAAAAAACAATCTTCCTGTGTTGGCGAAATATGCTTGAATGAATGTTTAATTCTGAAAATTGCATCCCTTCATAGATATGCACAAATATGTCACATGGTGGCAAGCTGGCAACTTTTGGCTACACCTTTTCCCAGCTTAGACACGTGCCAAGTGATCCTCTCGGAAGTACGCTTGCGTCATGAATGCATGTGGCGGTTTGCACCTTTAAAGGGGTGTCACGTGACGATCCCTGAGTCACTGCAACTTTCAGTGTCGGCGGCACCAAAGGACCTTGGGGACATCGTTCTGGCAGAGTTTGGTTCAAAACAGCCTTTAACGTGTTTCGCAAAAGGTCAGAATAGCCCCATGCATTGTCTATGGATATTTTTGATCAAGAAGAAGAAGGGGGGGGGGGGAAATCAGAACAAAAACAAAAGCTTTTCCGCTTCCAGTCTTTGAAGAGATGGAAAAGCCAAAAACTCTCATCAGGTGTCACAATGTGTCCTATTTTTACATAGGTTGGAACTCTTTATAGTTAGTGTCGTTTTGAGCACTTGGAATAAATCTGAGGGGGCTATTAGGAAAAAAACAGGAAATATTAAACAGAGGTGCATTGCCCACGTTTAAGGTCCTCCACTCCTTTAGGGTTTCAGGAATTTCAAAATCCTTATCCTCCTCGACTCCCCCCTGGATCTGTGCCTAATTTTATCCGGAAACTTCTGCAGGGTTTGGAAGGTCTGCAAGACCTCCCAAACTATCCAGCATCCTTCTTTTCCACATGAAATTGTTCGAAAACAGGCAGTTTCAAGCTCCCTGTTGCCAATTGGATGTGGAGTTTCTTGCAAGGATTGCTGGCTGGATTAAAAAAAAAAAAAAAAAATTGGCGGAGGCAATGCATCCCACATGCTTAGAAGTAGCTGACGGCCCTTTGGCCCTTTGACACATCCGACTGGTGTTCCAACTTTAACCTCTCATCAGTCCCTAGTGTATTAAACCCCCTACGTGGTCTGACTTGCGTCAAAGACTTCAAATCCCCCCTCCAAAAAAAAGAAGAAGGGAAAACTCCCTTCAGATGTGGCTTGTGCTCTCTCTGTCTTTCTTTTATGACCTTTTTTTATGGGACAGACTGACTTGAAATTCCCAGGGAGCAAAACGGAAGGATGTTTTGTGCGTAACATCGTTCTCGAGCTGTATGTGTGGAGCAGGTCTTTTTTTTTCTCTATACGTCAACCTTGCTTCGGACTTGATGTTGGAGAGGGGAGGCATGTTATGATCCTTTTTTTGCAAGTGGCATTGAGAAATATCTGGATGCTAACCAATCTGAACGCCGTCCATTGGCAAAATAGTGTTTGAACACTATCAATTTTCTAAAATAGCATCAGAACACTATCATTTGGTAGAACATGATTGGAACCCTATTCCACAGTAGTTTAGTATCTGAAAACTAAATTAGGCAGTGTCATCAAAAAGGTCTGAAATTTGTTGTACAAAATAAAAAGAAATGCACTCTACTTAAAATGTATGGTTTGATGAGATGCTTATATTGAAGTTGCAGGCTGAATCCTAAGAGTTTGAGATATTTTCATAATTTGATGGGGAAGGCACAGTTTGTTGATTGTAAATATTTTATGTTTAATAGCAGTGCCAGATGCCTTCTTGTTCCATTGGTCTGTAGCAGATTTCTTGAGAGGAAAGGAACGTAACTGTATAGTTTTATCTGTGGGATTTTTATTTGTGGAAACTCTCCGACGAGAAAAGATAAATAATCCAGATTGTCTATTCCTGACTTTTTGTTTGTTTGTCACTTTGTTTATCTTTTTTATTGGGTGTTTGTTTGTTTGCTTGCTTGTGTGTGTCTTTGAGCAAATTACCAGCCAAGCATTTGGAAATACTCCACCATTTTTAGGAATCACAAATGGTAAAATAATGTACCAATTTCATGGAGATTGCCATAATTGTAATCCATGTAAACTTCAACTTCTTTTGTTTGCAACCCTAAATCTCTATTTATTATCTATGCATTTATTATGACATACAGATATATCAGCTGAGTTGCTGATGAAATATTTTATCGCAAGAATTATCTCATGAAAACTCTTCTTTGAATGTGAACTTTTATATCTGTTATTGTTCTTGAAAGAGGCTCTGACCTCTGACCCATGTATGTTACTGCAGTTGGACAGCATTCATTGTTATTCTGGTTTGATGGTAACTTTACCACTGAAGTAAAACAAAAGGTTGGTATTTCATAAAGAAAATTCTGGTAGGTAGATACATTACATCATTTACATGTATGAGGTTTGGAATGGTAGAATTACTCGTGTTTCTTTCTGTGCCAATAATTCACCAATGACCTATTAGAGAGCAAACTTTGTGTGTAAACGTTATGCAGGCCTAATGTAATATAATTGTAATGTTATTTCAGCGTAGCCCACGGCCAGGTATACTGCATATATACATGTTCTTCCTTGGATCAAAATGTCACTCACTGTATTTTGAAATGTGTTTTTAGTCAGTTTGGTAAGGTGAACGATAACCAAGGTAATTGTGATGTTTTGCTTATCAATTGAGACTGATATACCTTTGTTTGAAATAGACTTGGGGCTGATTTCACGGAATCATTCATGACTTGTGAAAAAAAAACCGCTTCAAATGGTAGCAGAACTTTATTAACTATAGTTAGCCTGTGTATATCTAGGGAAAGAAAGACATTTCTAGCATCTGGTCATCTAATGAGATAAGCATAGACTTTCATGGCTTACTTGCTGTAAGCTCCCAAATGGTGCTGTTAGCAAGAAAGGTGTGATAAGGGATTCGGTGAAATTGAGGCCTTGTCCTTTATGAAATTGAGCTTTGGTCTGTAGTTTAGCGCACCCTTTGATTTAAAGCCCCTACACAACATTGGTCGAGGTCAAAGAATAGCATCCATACGTTGTCTGATCCAACATATGCATGGAATACATGTAGCACACCTGTGAAAATTTCAGCTCAATCTGCCAACAGAGTCTCGAGAAAATTTTGAAAACCGCTTCATTTGTTTTGCGAAAATGCAGCATTCAACACCGTACTGTTCCGAAAAATAGTTTAGATCTCGGTGAGAAATAAACTACTTTTGCTCATTTCCCCCAAAATACAACATTTTAGGCAGAATTATTTCAGTGAGAGGTTTCTACTATAAGTATAACCATCTTCAAACTGTATATGTTTCATGTAAATCTGTGAAAATTTTTGTTTTTCGATCTTACCAATGTTGTGTAGGGGCTTTTAAATTGAGATATGAAGTTAATACAAAAACTGTTACAAACTGCTCACAGACTTAAATGACCTGCAATACATAAATCTCAAAAGTTAGAGGGCCTGACATTTCGATCCTAAGCAGGACTTTTCTCAAACGCTTTGCCTTTGAGAAAGGCTTTGAATTTGAGAAAGGTCCTGCTAGGATCGAAACATCAGGCCCTCTAATTTTTGAGATTTAAATTTGCGATAGCACAAGTATACATTAAAAAACCAATTTGCATGCTGCACCACACACATATCTCACACAGTTGCTAATACAAAATCTAATGCAGTTTGGACAGATTTTTATTTCCATTTTTGTTCATAGCACCTTGCAAAAAAAGACACCAATGCAAATGAAAAACAACTATTTGAAATTCCATTACTTTAATTTCATTCCTTAATTCAATTGTTTTGAGCATATTGAGCATCTTTCACAACTTGTTTCACACGCTCTCATTGTGTTTCTTGTTAGATTTGGCGTCCGTCTTGGGGCAGACATTGCTGGAGAGATGTTACAGTACCGTTGGACAAGAATGGTGGGTACCTTGAATAGCAATGCTAGTCAGCCAAATACAAAGTGCATTTAGAACTCTTTACCATTTACAGGCAGTTGGTCAAATTCATTGACCTTCCCAATTATCCCCAAAATGTCTTGATCTTATTTCACACCTGAACATATAGTATATCCCCCATATTACACCTGTACATACAGTACATCCCCCATATTACACCTGTACATCTCCTCATATTACACCTACAGGTACATCTCCCCTATATTACACCTGTATATCTCCCCGATACAACAGTATATCTCCCTGA
Organism: Luidia sarsii; assembly: GCA_949987565.1. NCBI lineage: Eukaryota > Metazoa > Echinodermata > Asteroidea > Paxillosida > Luidiidae > Luidia > Luidia sarsii. The sequence goes on along the minus strand of OX465114.1, from coordinate 11,762,936 downwards.
CATAAATGTACATCTCCCTGACATAAATGTATATTCCCTGGTCCTCCTGATTATCGTCTTGAATAGTTTGCAGCAATGACAGACAGTTTGTGATATTCAAACAAATAAATATGACATCCCACCATCGATAACCCTCTTTGAATCCCAAAGAGTTAAAATGTAATACAGCAAATATCCAAATCAATATCCTTTCGGAAATGGTGGGTTATGATCAGCTAGAGTGATCCCTTTGAGGTAAATGATTTTTCGGTGACATGATTTGGAAGAATTCAAAAAAATATAAAATTTACATGGAATTATAAAGTCCTCCACAACAAAATAAGCCATGATATTTTTTAGAAAATGTAAATGAATACAAACTTGGCAATATTCAAATTGCAAGCAGCTGATGATTTTTTTTCTTAAAAGTTCTATACCTGTCAACAAACCTTCCTAACCTGAGGTAAACAAAATGAAAATTTGGCATAAATGATAGAACAGTATATGATATCCTTCATCTTGCGCTTCTTTTACCTTAGAACTATTTGTTCAATCTTTCCTCTTTTAGGTATCAAGATGCCAAATTATACAATTCTACAAACTAATCATCTTTCAGTCCAAACTTATGGACTTCATTTGACAGTTTCCTAAATCTCTCCATTGTAAATAAGTCTCTGTACTCATTTACATATAGAATTTCATCATTCATAAAGAAATATTCTTTATATTTTGGATTTGTTCTATGTACAGTAATACTTTAATTAAAATTAAGATTTGATAATAAAAAGCAAGCACAATTAGAAATAAATTAACAAAGACACCTTTCAAAACGAACACTAAGAAATAGAGAAATCATAAAAAAGGCACAACACTGAATTGTCAATAGAGGGCGCTATTCAAACTGAATGTACATAGACGACACCATAGATATACATGTATATAACCTGTAGACGGTCAATAGTGGGCGCCAGACTGAAATGCCATGGAGGCTGCCATCTTTGCAAAAGTATGGGGAGAAGTAAAGAGCGCCACCATGTTTGTATATAGAAAAATGACATAAACGTCGCCCTGTAGCCGCATAGAACCACTGGCAAACATGTGTCACGCCACATGCCATACAAACGTATGGCAGTGCTCTACTTCCGCCTATACTTTGAGGCTAGTCAGGACCCCCATGGAATTACAGTATCCTGAAGATTCTAATATACGCTTTCCGTCTATTAGTTATATATGTCTATCTATGGACAACATCCACAGAATACAGTACAATATCTAAAATCTAATATAAAAAAAATGAATGAAATCGTCACCACTTTGCCTTCCTGTCCTGACCATTGCAACCTGGTGTGGCACCCGTGATATTTAAATTCCCTAAAATAACTTCATTTTGCTGTACATACTTCAAAGCTATGGACAGCAAACTTGCCAATAGATTCATATAATAAATACCTGGCACAATGACAGCAAGTGTGCCTTTGTTCCAATGACACTGCAAACTTGTCTTCACGAGTTGTTTTGTACCCACCCAAGCTCGCAAACGACCCATACACAGCCAATTCAGTACTGGGGCACATGAAGTACCAGAGCCCTTGACCTCTTTGCGTACAAAGTGCGATTAACATGCAGCATTTGGTCAACTACGCCCACACAACTGCTTAATTCATGTTTCAACTGCAGCCTCCTAGTCCCAGTGTTTCAAAAATCTGCGGTGAATTCAAATGATTGATACAGTTCACTGCCAATCATTTTCTTGGCTATTTTCACTTACTGTTTGAACAATTCCTTGCACATGACTGGTGCTCTTATTAAAATCTTTGTCCATTTTTGTTTTGTTTCTTAGGGGGAATCCACGCAGCTGTGACGACTATCCAGGGAGTATGGAGAGCGTGCATTATGGGTTTGATGCCCGTTCGATTGCCTCGTGGAACTTGCCCATTCCCATCGGCGCCGCCCACCCACCGAAGCCTCGCTCCAAGTGTCGGGCCACCGCCAGTGTCAGATGATCATTGAAGCGATTGGCCACGACCTGGATGCCCATGGGCAGGCCCTGGGCACTCAGCCCCAGGGGCACCTGGGTGGCGGGCAGGCCCAGCATGTTGAAGGTGCCCGTGGGGCCAAAGTTGCAGGGGTAGAGGAGCGGGGCGTTGTGGAAGGGCGCCAGGAGCGGATGGGAGGGGTAGATCAAGACCCCGTCCTCGCCCAGGATGCTCTCTACCTCCTGGCGCAGCCTGCCCAGCTTGTCCAGGAGCCGCTGGGTCCGCTGAGGCATCAGCTTGTCCAGCCCCTCCACCAGCCCCAGCACGATGGCCGGAACGGTGTGCTTGGACTGGCCGACCAGCCGCTTGATCCCTTCCCACAGTGGGTAGACCCTGGGCCCGTTGGTGCCCATCAGGTGCGTGAAGGACTCCTCGTCAATGGTGGACATCATGCTAACCCACATTTCTACGGCATACTTGAGTCGGTGCAGACGAAGGTGATTGACGGACACACCAAGGTCCTTCTCAAGGTACTTCCTCACCTGTACAAACCAGACAAGTAAAAAACAACCGAGTGTTTATAAACGTCAGAAAAGACAAGAAACTCCCAGAATAATCAGGTTCTCCCCTGCATATCAAAGTGTGTGGTAGCTAAATCTGCTCCTTTGATGGGCCACCTTGGCTATTTGTCTCCAAATCTTATCACCTCAGGGGTCAAAATCATGCTAGGAAAACAGAATCCCTTTTTCTGTAGAGACTTTCTACACAAACAAACCCAATTTGAGAACAGCAGTTTGCCAATGGTCAATTCCAAATGTAAATGTTGATCCAAACCTTGTGTGGTTTTTTTTCTTCCAATCGTGCAATCAGGCAAAACACTGAGCATTCATAGATAAATACAAGTCTAGTTGGGTAACATCCACCCTGAATGGTGTTCAGGGTGGACAAATCACTGGGCATTCGGGCAGGTGAGTGATGAATCACAGAATGAGTCGGGCGAACCCACATTGAATTCCAATCTTCTTTTTAATCTGATCTTGCCTTGTCCTGTGCATCCCTCAGTTCAGGATCCAAGGCGCTGACGAGATGCGAGCGGACGTCATCCCCGGCACTGAAGAACCGCAGCTTGCCCAGGTCCACCGGCCGGTCCAGGTGGAGCTTGGACAGGCCATAGCCTCCGGCCATGATGCGCAGCAAGGGCTCCAAGTCCACGGCGTAGCGGCACATGGGCCCTGTGCCCAGCATGCAGTCACGCTCCTTGCCTGCCGTCGGGAACTGCCCGCTGTTGAGAATGACGCCTGCAGGCAGGGAGGCGTGGATTGGACAGCGAGTCAGAGAGATGTTTCGAGGCAGGTTCGGAAGGTAAGCCGGGCACTCCTGCCAAAGACTTCATAACCGCTTCAGACTAATGAGCCATCACTCTATTAATATCCACTGGCCAGGAGTCTATCATCAACCACAGCTGTGCAGATACAATGGGAGACTTTGTGTACGTGCAATCAGGATGATGCACAGAGTGAGTAAGGAGGATCGATGGGTCAACCAATCTGCCTGCAATTCAGCTGACCTATACCAGGAATGCCAAGCCAAGTGCACTCTTGGTGTTACCAGTAGCAGGTAATGTGAATCACAGCTGTTTTAATTTGGTGCCAGTTCACATTCATTAAAACGAAACCAAATTGACGGCAGGTACTCACCCGGACTTGGCTTGTGGCCAAAGACGCCATTGAAGAAGGCCGGCATACGAATGCTGCCCCCTATGTCTGACCCGATGCCAATGACTGACCCTGCCGCTCCCAAGATGCAGCCCTCCCCACCTATGAAGCAAGAACAAGACAGTATAACTTAAGTGAAGGAAGACCAAGGTGACTCCCTCCCTCCTCCCCCACACTTTCTCATTCCATCCACTTTCTCTTTCCCTCTCCCTCCCTCTCTCCCTTTTTTCTCTCTCCCTCTTCTCTCTCCCCCCTCTCTCTCCCCTCTCTCTCCCTCTTTCTCCCTCACTCCCCTCTCTCTCCCTTTTTCTCTCTCCCTCTCTCACCCTCCCTCTTTCTCTCTCCTCTCCTCACTTCTCTTCTCTCCCGCCCTCCATTACCTCCTTCCTGCCCCTCTTCCCTACTCCCTCGCTCACCTGAGCTGCCTCCCACAATCCTGCGGACGTCGTAAGGGTTGTTGGTCCGACCGTAGACAAAGTTGGCCGACTCGTACCACATGCAGAGCTCGCTGGTGTTGGTCACGCCTAGGATGACACAGCCGGCCCGCCGTAGGTTGGCCACCACTGGGGCATCACGGTCAGACGTCATGCCTTTGCGATTCACCAGGCCACTGGTGTTCGGCTGCCCTGTAAAGACCAGAACAAATAACAGTGGTGAGCACGTAGACCTTTGGTCGTCCCATTGGTTCGTCCCATTGTTTCGTCTCATTGAAAAGTAACATTATGGTGATTATTGCGATCCCCGAGCTGCCGTAGCAAGGTTTACAACCATTGGTTGTTTTGCATCTGAATGAAAGCGGGGGTGTGATCCCTGGAGATATACGGCAGTTAATGGTTGAATCGCTTCTGATCGGCGCCCCTACCCCAGCCAAGACTAGTTGGCTATTTGGGAAGCCCACCATCTAAGGGCTGGATAGCTCAGATGGGAAGAGCGCTGGTATACAAAACCAGAGGTCTCGGGTTCAAATCCCGATCCAGTCAAAGTTTTTTCTTTGCCATTTTGTTCACTTGTGGTGAGTGTGTGCCCTACCCAGCGTGCAGTCAGCACTCTGTAATGCTCACAACTTTGCACAATGGCAGCTCGGGCGGGATTTGAACCTGCAACACTTGAAATAATAGAACTAGAACGTATCCAGTCTGTCTTCCTCACCGATGACAGAGAAGGCCTCCTTGACAGACAGCGGCACGCCAAGGAGTGGAGCGTTCCTCTCCGTGTAGCGCTCAGGAACCTCGCCGGCATCCAGGATCTCATCGATCCTCTCGGCTTCCTCCAGGGCCTCCTCAAACCGGCTGGACACCACGGCGTTCAGGAGGCCGTTCACCTCCCGGATGCGATCGATGTAGGCTTGCACGACAGCCGTGCACTTAAGCTGTGATCAGAAAGTAGAGAGACGTTTATAAGCAGACCCTGGGAAAATTCTGCAAAGTTTTTGAGGCAGAGCAAAACGTTAGTCCAAAAGCTTCCTTCCAATCTTTACTAGATTGCACTGAAATGACTGATTTATCAAATTCCTTCCCATCCAGGGATCACAGGAGGGAAGATCCAAGTAAGACAAACGATGTTATTAGAAGTAAAGGAGATGAACACACAATGAAGCATGGTGTTTAATATCCCCTCCTAGATGTTAAGTGTTGCAGACGTTTTTGTTAACTTTAAAACTGGATTACAAGCTAATCTTGTACTTTTTCGTGTGAAAGTAAGTAATGCAAGCCTTCAATATACTGCATATATATGCCAAATCTGACTATAGAGGGCGCTGTTTTTGTAACGCCACTCAGGAGTCGACATTCCCGCTGAAAAGAGGCATTTGACTGACAAAGCGATTTGGAGATGAGCTTGATTTGGGTTGGAGTCGGTCCTTCACCTGCCGGGACCGGATCTTTCGGGCGAGGCTGGTGGCGCTCTCCAAGAGCAGGGGGTCGCGGACGGGGGGGATCTTGGCGGGGGGCCTGTCGCCGTTGATGAGGAGACTGACGAAGCCGAAGACGAAGGTCACCACGCCGCTGAGCAGTGACTGGAAGAACATCTTCACCTCCATCGCGATCCGCCGGTGCCGAGCTGAACACTAGAGCCACCAAGTCAGAGTGGAAAATCTGACGTGAGATTTCAATGAATGCAGACCTCCAAACATAGGCGGCATTTCAGTAATCTACCCACGGCGAGTAACTGAATTATAATTCTCACAGACATTCTCATCATTTAGCCTCTGATGACAGTCCTGCTGGGATCGAAACGTTAGGTCACTAACTACAATTTTGCATACTCTATGATGCAGCAGTTACCAAGTATACAGATTTAAATCCACCACTTGACCTCGACCAAAATGGTGGTCAAGTGGTAGCTATATAGTAACTAACTCAGTAAATGTACTGTAGTCCTTTTACTTCCTTTTTAACAATTCTGATATTTTGATTGTCGTATTTGTTAAAGATGGGCTACAGTTACTGTACACTGGTATAAGTGGTTCATCTGCACTCATAAAGCAGGAGCCATTTGTTCAAACCCTGCCCGAGCTGCCTGTAGCTGTAGATATTTTGCTTTCAAGCAGGAAATCCAGCAATGCACTGAGCATACGTACCATTCTCTTTACACGATGAGTGTAGCCGACCCTCATGGAATGCAGTTCAAAAGTATGTTTCTGGTCATCTGGGCATGATCACTGTAATACTAGTTTAGTGTTACACTGTTACTTGTAAGTGTTACTAATTTGTAACTTCTTATTGTGATTAATGTTTAGATCGAACAATCCTGTTTCTCTTGTCAGTGGTTGTGAATTAGGGACAAGCAGAGAGATAATCAAGAGACAAATTAAGTCCCATCTTATCTCTATCCGCACCGCCCCCAATGTAACAGTAACACGGATCGCTTATCTACACAATGTCGGTTGACTTAATACTACTTAGCATAGATCATGCATAGATAGAATAGAAGTCACACATGCTACAGTACAGAGTACAGTTATCAGTAGTCAGTACATTATTCATTAATAATAATACTAGTACTGTAGTAGTAGTACTAGTACTAGTACTCAGTAGTAGTAGTAGTAATCTAATAGTAAACTAATACTTGTAATACTAATAGTAATAGTACATTATTATTGCTACCCATGTAAACCCAACGATCCGACTGCCTGCGCGGTACGTTAAAAACAAACAAGAATCGTGAACAGTGCAGATCGCAGGGATCTGAAGTCTCATCTTTCCCTGTCTTACCTGATGTTATTTTGTTTTTTTCGCTCGCTTAATTTACCGTGACATCGAGACCAAACCCGGCGATTTCTGAGCCGACATTAACTCATAATCAAGGAATAGATGCGCCAAATATTATGTTTATTATTCCCATGCAACGATGTCGTTATAATGTCACAAGAGGGCGGGCTTCATTCCAAACTTTTAGGGGATGTGTGCATGCAATATATCTGATTCAGTGTGTACTATTCCCAAACTGCATGAAGCCACAAAATTCAAGGTTGAAAGTTCATATCCAGAAGGCTCAAAGCATCCGCCCCCTTCCATGAAAGCTCGTCGCCCCCATTCGTCCCTCTGTGATTTTGAGTGTAATGTACAGTAGTATATCTTATACGGTTTACCAGCCCAAATGGATGTCCGCCCCATCGATCGACCTAAAGTACCACTGACAGTGAGCATGGAGGAAGGAAAAAGCAGTGAGGAAGCCGCACATCAACAATCAGCAGGCCTGAAGTTTCGGTTCTTGGCCCAGAACATCAGGCACAACTATGCACCTAATTTATAATTTACTATAGCGTGTCTGGCTATCGTAAATTAATTACCGATATTATTATTTTACGCTAGCGATACGCCTTTTTAAATTGCCTCATTTTATTTTGCTATGAGGTTGAATTTGTCTTTCAGCCTAGGCATCCCCGGCCGGACCCGCGATTTGAACAAAGTAGGTCAGACTTTTGTCTTGAAAGTAATGAAGTAGAGACCCCGCGGTCGTGCGTTTGCATGCATAGTTCGCGCGCGGGCGCAAAATGTCTTCCAGAAACCAGTGTTTTTTTGTGCCGTTATAAAACACCGTTATTCGTGGTTGTACTTTCACCATTATATCACGCCTGATTCTTCTGCGAATCAGGCAAACGCCACCATTTCAGGCAGAATCCTCCATGCAGAAACAGTAGCGGAAACATTATGGTGAACCCACACTCTCGAGTGCTGCACTTATAAGAACATGATCAACTACTTATTTTTCAATTAAAACTTCGTCCTCTGAAGTCTAATTATAATAATAATTTCTGCCAGTGGCAATGTTTTGACTTCCTAGGTTTTGATGGAATGGTGCAATAACTTTACTTCATTTTTGGGGAAGTGCGCCCTCTTCAATGTTGTGCGCCCTCTATTGCTTGACACTGTCCATTTCTTCAGCGCTCTCAAGTCTAGTTCCCAGACCGACGGTGATTGTCGATCCATGGCCTGAGATACTTGTCATCTGTCTTTTTTAACGAGAGCGTCAAGATGAAGTGAGTTTGGGCATAAAAACTCCTGTAAAATCCCTCGAAATCGTCGCGATCGTGCAATATAAAGAATTTTAATGTGTCTATTATGAAATTTGAATACATTCTTTAACACGATTTTCGTATTTTGTTTTATTTTAGGCAGGAGTTGTGTCATTTCAGTGGGTACAAAATCCACGCCGGCCATGGCAAACGATTCGCAAGAGTCGATGGCAAGGTACGTAAACTATGTACGATTGCTTAATACCGTGTAACTGAGAAACATCCCCTACACCTATGAACCCATCGCCCCATGAACAAGCGTCAAAAAATAAATTGTGTGTCGTTGAGCTAGCTTAAAACATACCGCTTAGCTTTCCGTTCTATTGAATATTATATTATGTAACGATTTAAAAAATGGAAAGAAAATGATTACTGACCAGTGACTGACGAGTCAGAGTCAGACTTGGTCCGAGTAACTTGGACCCGACAAGTCACCCTTTTTTTATCGAAATTTGAAATTTTGAGTTTCGGGTGACTAGGGTCCAAGCCAGTCAGTGTCCTAATATGGATTATCTGTACAAACCGCCAAAAAACATTTCGACCGAAAAACTACCCGACACAAACCCCCAGATTTACCGCCGAAAACACCCGTATCATGAATGGCGCAAAGCATGCAACGATACGCGGTGTGTGTGGTGCATAGCAGTAACTTAAAATGTTTCTCGAAAAATTGAAGTCTACATGTTTTGGATTATTAACCGAGACTATGCACCGTACTGCGTCGCGCGAAGTGCGATCATCGCAATAACAGCCGGCGGCACAAGTCCTGAAAATTCTGTTTACAGTACCGGGTCCTGGTAAAGCGCGGTGCTTTGCGCCGTTCATGAAACAGTCGTGGGCTCAACGGTTGCAGACCCACTGCGCACACGGAACTGTCAGAATGCTATTTTTAGACAAAAAGATGGCCGCCTTGTTTTGGCTGTCGCACGGGCGAAAGACCTTCTCGATCAACTGAGGGTATTTTTGCCTTTTTTCCCAAAACGTGAGTAAAGCAAATGACCAGTATTAGAATCCTTGATTCTCACTGAATCCAAAAATGGGCACGTAGGACGGTGATATGGGTGTTTTCGGCGGTAAATCTGGGGGTTTGTGTCGGGTAGTTTTTCGGTCGAAATATTTTTGGCGGTTTGTAGTGTACACATAAATCCATAATCCATATTATGACTCGGTTTGACTTGGACCCTACAGTCACCCGAAACTCAAAATTTCAAAATTCGATAAAAAAAAGGGTGACTTGTCGGGTCCAAGTTACTCGGACTAACAATTGGCATGATTGGCCTGTTAACAAACAAATTGTTAAGGGGTTGGGCGATAGTACTAAAAAGGGTCCAAGCGACTTGGCATGAAAACACAAGTAAATAACATTTACATATTTAAATATATTTAAATATTTTTTCTGACTCCATGACTACCGCGACTGAAACACCCAGATTTTACCCTGAAAACACCAATGAAACCGTCCCACGCACCCATCTTTGGATTAAGTGAGAATCACTGATTTCAATACTGGTCATTTGTTTTACTCACGTTTGGGGAAAAATTAAAAATTTGCCCTCAGTTAATCAAGAAGATTCTCTCCCGTCCGACGAGCCAAAAGGCAGCCATCTTGATTTCAAATTGAAACGGTATACATGCAAATCGATGACATTTTTACAGGTCCGTGTGCGCAGTGGGTCTGTGTGTGTGCGCCAGTAGTCCTGAGTCAACACGACTATAGGAGTCAACGTTGGTTGTTGGCTGTCTTTGACAGTTGTTGACTGTTCTTAGTATGACGGTATGACGGTTTTTACTATGACCCACTCCGCAATGCTCTCTCAGTGTTCCTAACCTTGACCCTCGGCTTCTCACAGCTGTCTCGCATTTTAAAAAACTGCATTTGTATCTCCATTTCCACATCCACAGGTGTTCAACTTTCTGAACAACAAATGCCTGGCCTCCTTCATGATGAAGCGCAACCCGCGCAAGACCAACTGGACGGTGTTGTACCGGCGCAAGAACCGCAAGGGTACCCAGGAGGAGGTGGCCAAGAAGAGGACGCGTCGCACCACCAAGTTCCACCGGGCCATCGTGGGTGTGACGTTGGAGCAGATCAACGCCAAGCGTAACCAGAAGCCCGAGGTCCGCAAGGCACAGAGAGAGCAGGCCATCAAGTAAGTGGCTCCTGTCAGTGGAGGGTGCTAGTTGTATGCCCAGTGTGGTAGAACAACCCTCAGTGATTTGCAGAGAAATCACTAACAGTCCACTATAGCCCATGGTCAAACAATCTCATGTATTATGGCATAGCTGCCAACCATTCCTATTTTGGAGGAATCGTTCATCTTTGTTGGTAAAAATTTATCACTTTTTACAAGCTCTTGACAACAGATTCTGATTCTTGGCTTTGAAATACACAGCCATTCCTATGTAGTTTGCTCTGTTTTTAGCAGAAGTATGGCTAAAATCATTTAAGATAGGTTGGCAGCTATGTTATGTTATGGGGTGAGATTGGCTTGGACCCAGAGAACTATAGATGCTTGTCTCAGAGTTACTACTCAAGAGGCTGGTTGTGTGACCCTCGGAGTATGTACAGTAGAACGCCGCTATAACGGACATCCCGGGATCCTTGAAAATTGTTTGGTATTGCGGTCATTCGTTATAGCAGTTGCAGCCGCATATCCACGGACGTAAAATCGGGAGCCAAAGGGCATGTTTTTCATTATAGCCAAAATGTTTGGTATATCGGCATTCGTTATAGTGATGTTCCACTATATATATAGAAACATAGAACAAAACTAGGCATAGAAGCTCTGTTGTATTATTCTGGGTTTTTTTTAACATCATGACTGTGCCTTTTCAAGTTAGTATGAGAAGCTAAGGTCCCAGGTATAATTTAAATTTACCCTGGTATTGTTTGGATACTTTATTCTGGGGCAAAATTTGCCTTTAAAAATGGACTTTAGACAGCTTTACTGTTGGCATGAGTTCTTGTGGTGTCAATTTGTAGTATGATCTTATCCTCTTCATGTTCATCTTTGCCAATCCTCTTTTTTATGGAGGATTTTGTAACAAGATCCTTATTTGCTTGGATTGTGTTTTGCTGGCTTATAAAAACTGAATTTTGAGCCATTTTTCTTATAAGGTTATCTCTTCAGCAGGATCTTAAAATTGGTCTCTTATTTTTCTTTTACAGAGCCGCCAAGGAAAAGGCAAAGGCAGCCAAGGCCACAGCCAAGAAGTCTGCTCCAGCCAAGGTGGGTAGCACAGATCAAGAAGTCTTGTCATTTTTATGGTCACTTTGGCCCTGAATGAAGCAGAATTACTAAGGGCAGAAGTACCAAGGTTAGAAGGAACTGTGCCGGAGAAGCAGAGAGTTTTTGATAGAATTCTTATACTCTGAAGCATATAGATATAACATGATGTTTGCATCCAGGAGAATGTAATTCAATGAGGGTTTGCCCTGCCCTGCTGAAGCATACTTGTGGATTGTAATTTTGTAAATTTGTAAAAACCAACAAATAACTTGCTCACTCCGGTCACAGATGCTAAATGAACTTGAGGCAAGACAAAAGTGGCCCCAAAGAATTTTTTATTTTATTTACGGAGCACTGGAACCATTCATTTTGACCGCCTTGGCATTACCAAAAACCCATTGGGACATGTGCCTGTCAGGTCATTTTTGTATCGCTTCATTTTCCTGTTGTACCAAAGCCTATTTGAGTATTCATAGGGGAGATGGCAAGGTATAAATCATCTCGGATATTTGCATGATTTAGGAAAGAATTGATAGACTCTACATTCCGTTGTCGCTTCTCATTTAAATCTAAAAAATAACGAGGGCCCAACATTTTAAATCCCTGGAGAACTTTTCCCAAATGCATAATCTGTCAAAGAAATGTCTTGCAAAGATTGAAATGTTAGATCTTTCAATTTGTGAGATTTTTATAATTTTGGTCCAAATAGTCAGGTAGGAGTTTGGAACATTTTCCTTTGAAATCATTTAGCATACCACAGTCCCTTGATAGCAGACAGAGCATACTGTTTATGAAATGCTGTCTGCCTTCGTACTTTTCAGAACCACCCAGAGATCATGTGTTCATGACGTCGTTGCAAACAATTCTTGACACATAAAAAAAGGCTAGATTTTGAAGATGTCTTCCCTTGAATCATCGCTAGGATGCTGTCCTAAGATACCTTTCTGAGATACCTTCCCAAGTTACCTTCCCATGAAACTTTCCTAAGATGCCTTCCTAAGATCCCTGTCCAAGATACCTTCCCAAGTTACCTTCCCATGAAACTTTCCTAAGATCCCTGTCCAAGATACCTTCCCAAGAACCAATAAACCTTCCCATGAAATGTCGAGAAACTTTCCCATGAAACCTTAACCTGAGATACCTTCCTAAGATGCCTTCCCTGGTCTGAAGATTCTTCCTTCCCTTGTCTCCTCCCACAGGCTCAAGCCAAGCAGTCCAAGCAGAAGGCTGCTGTCAACCCTAAGACTAAGGCACCACGTGTATCAGGCAAGAGATAAACACCTGCCTCCAGCCAAGCCTATGTAATATTATGTCAGTCGGTAAAAAAAAATAACCCACAAACCAGATTCACACTCAGTTTGAGATAATAGCGTGGCCTTCTTTTGGAGGATCAAAATATCAATAAAGTATCAGATTGTACGTGAAACAACCACCTCGTGTGTCTGACTATTCCTCTTTAATGGTTGACTTGTCCAATTTTGTTGTGGTTTAGTGTCTTCTGCTTTTCCTAATGAAGCCCTCCAAAAAGACCACATTGGTGGATAGATCTGACATTCAACGATGCCAAACAGGATTAGAATGTGCCTGAGTGTTGAATTTAAATGCCTAGCCATTTTTTAACATACAGAAATTAAGTTGTAAGCCCGAACAGTTGCAGATTCTTGTTCTGACTACATCCCAGCACATTAGATCATGACTTCCTTAAAGGCCCAATACAACATTTGGAAGATCGGAAAACATCAATGTCCACAGATTTTCTTCTAATACACACAGTTTGTAGATGGTCATTATAGAATAATCATGTTGAAATCTTATGGACTGGAATGGGAGACAAAATTACTCGCGTTATAAACAATTTCTTACACTACAGGCCGGTGTGAAGTTGTGGCGGTTTTTTGCCTTTTTCTACTTTCTCAGGTTACCATCTGAGCTAAAACTTTCTCAGATTTTCTTTTTGGGAATATTTAATGGTGTAACACAAACTGTGGCAATCTTTGGATCTTTACCAATGTTGTATAGGGCCTTTGATACTTGGTCCACCAACAACTTCATCATAACTTTGAAGAGGCAGATTCACTCATTGTATTTCATTCTGATAGGAAGACACTGTCTTTGTAAACCCTGTACAGTGCATTGGCTGTGGCTTTGAATAGCACAGAAGTCTATGGATGCTGCTTAGTTGGTGGCTGCAGCCACTTCCTAGACTTGTGCGCAAGTTCCAGCCATAGCCAATGAATTGGCAGCCAATGACAACTTATAACACTGCCTGCTCTGTGGATGTACATGTACACCGATGGATCCTTCAAGACGTTACTGATTGCACCGCTTGGCCAGGGCCCAGGGGCCATTTTCATAGAGCCGCTTAAGCATGAAATACTGCTAAGCATGAAAAGTCTTCTCCGTGTAAACAGGATTACAAAGTACATTATGATGTGTGATGTCGATGGCTTTTGACTTGTATTCCACAATTTGTTACTCGGCATGGAACAACAGTGAAGTTTGGGTTGGCAAAGTGACCCTATGAATGATGACATGTTGTGATTAAGCAAATTCCAGTGCTTATTAAGCAGCACTATGAAATGGTCCCCAGTGCTGTTGGGAAACTGCTATTCCAAGTGCTTCCCTGATGCACTGAAGCAATATAGGAATTAAAATTCATGGGTTTTGAAATATTAAGCAATATGTAGGTTGTCCAAACAGTGCCTACTCCCCAGTCGAAAAATTAAATACCTTTGCTGTTATTCAAAAATATTTGTCTGTCAGGATTTAAGGACACTCACAGGGAAGGTTGAAGCCAAGAATAATTGGCACTGGCAGTCTGGCACCATGTACCTATATTTGACGAAAAAAAAACGTTTGGGTGATTCCTAGAATCGCAGAAGTCATCCCCCCTTGGCCCTTCTCAGAAACATACTCCCAAAAAACAGATATTATTTGACTTCACTAACAATCTCTTGATCCCCATGAAAAAAAACTCTCCATGTCAACTTGACAAAAAGCACATACACAATTTTAAACTTTTATGAAATAAAGGCATTTTTTTATTGATATATTGTTGCTGACATCAATAATCCAGTACAAGTCGTGCCCAAGTTTTTCCCTCATACCTCTTCAGCATTTATAATATGATAACTCACGAAAATAGCAAAGAAACATTCCCTTGTTTAAATTCCCAGTTTTGTCTTAACTTCTTTACAACATCAAGTATGTCAATTGTTGCGAAATGCATCTCTGTTATTCGATGTACAGTAATTTGATCAATGACCACTCAAGTCGAGCATAATCACCATTAATTATTGTGACTGTGAGATGAAAATGTCAAACAAAATTGGCCAAAAGAGAGCGATCATTTTGTGTATTATTAAACTAGCCAAACCCCAGCCGTAAATAACGAGACGGTCAACACGGGGTGCCCAACGTACAATTAATTCATGGAAGCCGCCATTTAAAAAAAGAAATCATGAGCAATGCACAGCGCGCTTCACGCCATAATGTAAACAAATGAACATTAGCCTGGTCCCCCGTGGTATATAGTGTGGTACCCTGACGTAGATTTCAATATACACATGTACATGTACATGTACACTGCCCGCATGTCATTTGTTCATGTGTCTGCCACGTGTGATAGTCTGCTGAACTCACAGCGCGTATTTAGTGGATTTCTCAACCGAATAGGAAGCAGTTATCCCCCGAAATCGGACTGGACTGGAAATTGATGCTTCCCCTTGGGCCGGGCAACGCTCAAGAACTGATCTGGAGCTCACAGTGCTTGTACTTTGACCAAAGGAAACGTCTTAACTTTGAAGACCGTCAAACGAGCAGATCAAAGATGGCGCGCGTAGTAACGAGCATGCGCAAAGGACCGCATGTGGAGGTTGGCCGGCCATTAATGAACATGAACTCCGAACATTTCTGCTGCTCTTGG
Source organism: Luidia sarsii (assembly GCA_949987565.1). Classification (NCBI taxonomy): domain Eukaryota; kingdom Metazoa; phylum Echinodermata; class Asteroidea; order Paxillosida; family Luidiidae; genus Luidia; species Luidia sarsii. The sequence goes on along the minus strand of OX465114.1, from coordinate 11,747,595 downwards.
GACTGCTGCTCGTCGTGGACGGACTCTCCTCCACCAAGGGACAGGTCGGTGAGTTAAACTTACCCTTTCTACATTTCGTGTCCGAACTTTAGGTCAGTTTGTCCGGGCTTTCTCTATAAATGCGCGTCGTTTAAACAGCGCGAAAATTCCTTGCATTCTGCACGAACATGTGTGGGTGTACACCCACATGTACAATGTACGTACATGTGTACAATGTTCGTAACGTAAATAAAATGTACGTGTATAGATAACACGTGCGGGGAACATACATGTACATGTGTACTGTATAATACTATAGTAGTATAGTACATGTACATGTACGCAGATAGTCAAACATGTTCCTAATACATTGTACTCTTACATTTCTAGCCTGCATTTGCTTTAAATAATGTAGGAAACATAGGCCTATCGAGGCTCACTTTCTTCCTTTCTTCGTGTCATGTAGGCTATGTATAACAGCTTGCGTTTTACCCAGTGGCTGTTGTTACGGCAGTCGTCCGTGTGGTTCCCTGACTTGATTGTATTTCGTCAGCATTGCAGGCTGGTTGAACCAGTCTATTAGCTGATAGTCTGGTTCCAAGAGCTAAACATCCTGACAAATACTTTGAAGTCAGGGAGCCACACGGACGACTGCCGTAACAACAGCCACAGCGATTATCCCATTGCAGAGCGACGAAGTGATATGCCTAGTCGTTGAAATGACGTTCGTCTTCCGCATGCCCATAGAGCCTACTGGCCTTTATCAACCCCTGGTCAAAACTGACAAGACTAAGTTTAATTCCATGTCACCCTTCGATCTCCGGAGATATAGCCCCCACCGCTAAATGGTTTTTTTTCCGCGGGCAGTTCTTCCCCATTCTCTTCTATTACTTCACGAGATATAAGGCGCGCTGTAGCAAAACGCTGTATACTGTACTATTATAAAAACAACAATTGACATATTTGATGTCGGGCGAAGCAGAATGGCCTTGGGTGATATTTCTGAGAAAGTGCATTATAAGTACATAATGTCTTCTTTTTAATCACATGCAATGCACACACTGTAATATAATAATTCCTTTAATGAAATTTAATTCGTGCACCGAGCTTAAATAGTGGACAATTCTTTTAGTGCCTCGTGGTGTATAATATTATACGAGTTGTAACCCTTTTTTTACAATGCTGTGACGATATTGCATTTTATACACTATTTACAACGTGTCGGAGCCCGACTCTGGACTTTCACGTGTGGTGGGTTTTTCTCTTAACGCCTTTCTCCTTCGTCGATATTATAAAAAATATACAAGTTGAAAACTTAAACAGCGCCCCCTTTTTCTCCCTGAAATATGAAAGACAGTTAATATGCGTCGAGTTGTAAACGGAATATAAAAAACAAGGATTGGAAAAGAACAATGCCAAACTCAGCGGTTTTAAATATAAATCAATACTTCGTCATGGACATGAGTTCTAAAAAAAAATAATACTGCACACCAAATGTGTATTAGCAAATCCCAGCTGAGGTCTAAAATACCATAAATCTTCCCTGTGTCGAAAAGTGAAATCAATCGAGTTTAATATACACGGCCGGCATCTGAAGTGAACTTTATACAAACCCTGGGATGTTGAAAAATGTAAAATAGTGCAGGTGCACAATGTGCTTCGCTTCCTTTTTGATTCTGCAATCTGAAGCTTCGGGTATTTTTTTCCTGCTAATCAAGCTCAGTGATAACTGATATATACACTCGGGATATAGGCTGCCCATCCAATAGCTGTCTGCCATTGTACCACTCCTTAATCACTTTATAGTCACTTTTAATACAAAGGGTACAGCCCCACATTCAGAGTCATATATTAATTAACTTTAACAATATTAACTTAAAGTTCCCGATTTGCCTTTGTTGTGCAAGGGCCATTGACAGTGAACTTTGTGGTATTTTGGTCAATGTTGATGATGCACTGTTTGGCATACTGATGGCTGCATTGCAACATCGAAAACAATCCCAACTTAAGCCACAGACAAGTGTCAGTTTCGAAACATCATACAAACATATTTTATCTATGATGCAACGCGGTACCCGCCGCTATACAATTATTTGAATCCACCACACGACTCCGACCAGCACGGTGGTCCAGTGGTTAAGACCTCTGTACTGGTTCGAATCCCGCCCGAGGTGCCTGTATTTTTTCAGCAGGGAATCGGGCAAAGCACCGGACTCACAGTACTTATTAAGTCAAGTAGGGCAAAACCCTCATTGAATCGTACAAATGCAATTACCTGTGACCAAGTTCTCCGAAGGAGATAATTTGTATAAATCTGAAAGCCATTAACGCAGATACTTAACCATGAAAAATAGTTCCCCTACATCAATAATTAAGACGCCCGACTAAGATGACGCATTGACCGAAGCATTAACGAAATAGCACTTTTGCCGTCTGCCCGTGTGTTTATTTCAGCGTGATAAAACCCAACCACAGTGGGGAATTATATACCGCCCTCTGTGGTCTGAAAAAAATAGCTGATTTTTACATCAACCATTTCGGTGTTTAGTGTCATCTGCTGTTTGTGAAAGAATTCTTTGCTGTGCTTTGTTTACCTCATGGCAAACAGGCCTGCAACAGTTTATTCAGATTAAATAAAGACTAAGAAATGCCATGGACTTGCCCTTTGCGTTTTTGCATTGCCTCAAAATTTCTCGGCGACATTCTTATTTCTGTGGAAGTTGACTTGGCGTCGGTGTAATTTGTCAAGCAGTCCACGTGCCCAATCCCAAAGGTAGATAGCAGCATAGCATTCACTACTTATGAGATATCGGGCGTACATCCGAGATCGAGTTGACGGCACATTTCTGTAAAATGGGAGTCCGCAGTAGCGTACGGATTTTCCGTAAGCGCTCCGTTTATTGTTTGTAACATAGGTCGGAGTTGATAGTTAGAACCAGTGCCATTTTGAATGATGTAGAAGGGGGAAAGAGGGACTTTAGCCAATAATAATTGTCTCATCGACAACTCTGGCTTATGTACACAGGCCTGTTGTCCGGCTTAGATTATAGTCGAAGGGAGAATGGACGGTTATATCATAATAATTGTTGGCTGGTCGGTTTGCCTGCCTAGCCTCTGTGCCAACGAGTAAACATTGGGTCAGTTGAGAACCACTCTGCTCTCGTGCCCTCTCGCTTTTCCTGCGATCCAACCCCATGTTGAGATGTTTTGTCGGGCTTGCACGAGGATGTGGTATTTTCTGCGTCACATAATCATGTCAACAGCGCCCTCACCGAGGTCAAAGCGAGACCTCCCATTGGTCAAGTGTTGAGCGTAGTACAGACGCGCGCGTCTCAATCAGTCGAACCTCGGCAATGGCGAACAAGGCAAGGAGAGAGATTTTTTTTTTTTTTTTTTTTAGATACAAGCAGCCTCCGTTAGTTGCAGGGATGGGAGTGACGGAGACGATACAGCAGGGAGTTAACTGTGCTCGTCTCCACACACGAGCTCGTTGCCGCTGTCGTTGAGGGCCGGGTTGACCAGCAGTACAATGACGGACATGGTGACGGTGAAGCAGGCGTAGATGTAGAAGAGCAGCCGGTCAGTGACCGTGGCCACCAGGGCCCACTCCTTATGCACGCGGCTGGCGCAGTCCGCCTTCCTCTGCACGCTGCGTACTTGCTTCAGAATCCCGTGCACGTTAGACTCCAGCTTGGTCAGCCGGTGGTCGTCTCCCTCCCCGAGTCTCTCCACGAAGCGGTCCAGCTCAGCCTGGGGACTCTCCCCCCGTCCGTTGCCGCAGCCCCCGGCCAACGCGTTCTCGCTGTTCTGGCGGTAGGTCTCCGAGATGAGAGGGGAGTAGTTAGTTGCGTATCTGTGAACGGACCCAAGAGACAGCAATTTATTATCCTTCCTTGAAGCAAACCATAGATTTCAAATCAAGTCGAGACTAATCTTAAGATAAGATTTTAGGCTGTTGTTCATGGCGGTATAGTTAGGAATAATTTGCAGTGACATCGTGTGAAATAATCTGTTTTGGAGATTTTTCTAATGTGTTTACTATTCGTGACACCATTTTGACCTTCGACGTGAGTTAGTACCGTATAGTGTCTCAGAATAGTACTGTACCAGAAGTAGCCTGTGAGGTTGCGGTATTATCCCGGGAAGGGTTTCGAAATTTTTCTGCATTCTGCTTACAGCCTTACACCGTAACAATCTTTCCTAATATTATTATTGAAATCAGTACATGTACGTACATGTATGTATACATGTATGTATACATGTATGTATACATACATGTACAATCATGTACATGTACATGTACAGTACATGTACAGTACATGTACAGTACAGTCAGTCAGTACATGTACAGTACATGTACATGTACACATAACATGTACATGTACCATGTACATAAGGCCCTACTTGTGCTCATTTACAAACTCCCAAGTTCCACCATTTCTGATAAAACCGAAGGCAAAAATTTTGGTCCGATGTCGTTGTTTTTCTGGAGAATGACCTCACCTGGCGTTGAACCACCGCTGTTTCTTGAGCATGGCCAATCGGGCCTGGTCCATCTTGGGATCGGGTCGTCTCTGCAGTAGGTACTCCCCCTTGCAGTCCATGCACATGATCTTGGCCATGTACTTGAGCACCAGGGTACGGAGCCAGGAGGGAACCTCACGGGTGCCATCCTCCCCGCGGTGGAAGATGTTCAGCACGGTGATGTTCATCGCCGTGGAGATGGCGATCAGAAACATGATGATGAGGTAATATTCACCTTTTGAGGGAAGTGCCGAGAATGGAAACAGAAAGAAAAACACACTTTCATTCCTATAGAGGGACATGCAGTAAAGGCACATTGCACTCTGTTATGCATGTATGCCTACCGGTACTTCATAAACAATTCAAACAATTACTAAATTGAATCCCGCCTTGTCAGAATTCATCGGCTATAGCTTCAAATAACACGTGAGTCATTGTATGGATGCCGCTGGGCTAGCGGCTGCCGTCCATTGAAATAGACTTTTATATTTTTCTCAGCTGTCTTCTTGCCCATTTGTTCCACACAAGCCCCCAGTCAGTTTTATTAATTTTATTTCATTTTTTTTATCTTATTTTATTTGTTTGACTGCAGTGAGCTTTGTGACAATTTCAGACATGCCCCCTATGATATCGTGAACAAATCGGACTCATGGGTGTGCACTGCACTGGGTGTGTGTGCATGCACCTCTCTCCTTAAGACTGTCTATCTATGACCCTGGACCAAAGAGGGATTCAATATACCTGACCCAAAGAAATATGGCTGGTGAACTATAGAATTTTGAAGCAGACGACGGGCTTAGTTCTAAAAGGCGGGAGATGAGACCCTCGACTAATTAGATTCTCCAGCACACTGAAGATGCGTGGCAAACAGAGAAGAAACGGGAGTATCTCTTATAAGCAATAAGGGCATCTTCACGCGGACGTATAGTGCAGTGTATGGGGGAGTAGTGGTTAAAATATCAGCTAAGGTGAGCGAGGATAACTCTGCGATCGATAGAAGGTTGGTCTGGTGCATTCAAGCCCAAGGTCTGCTGGCTCCGGGCGAGATTTTCAGCCCCGAATACCCTCTCGTGCAGACAGACCGAGGATCCCGATTTGGAATTGCACGACGGGCGGGGGCGTCGAGTCTGGGTCTTACTTATGAGGGGAAGTCCTTCGGACGTCTTGGGAATCGTCTCAGCCACGAGGAGCAGGAAGACAGTCATGGAGAGGATGAGGGTGATGCTGAGATTGGCCTTGACCACGCCCACGTTATAAGGCATCAGAAAGCCCACCATAGACAACGCAGAGAGGAGCACAATGGGCATGACCAGCTTGTACATGTAGTAGAGCGGCTTCCGTCTGGCGCCAACGTACAGCGTCACGTCCACGTACTTCTCCGGGCAGCACACATAGCTCACAAGGTTCCTCTTGAAGCAGGAATACGTCATATCCCACTGCTCGTTGGGCAGGTAGAGCTTCTTGTCGGGGCCCGAGGTGGAGTTGTGCAGGTCCACCAGGTACCAGTCGTACGTCCACAGGCCGAACTTGAGCACGCAGCTCTGATGGTCGAAGGGGAAGTAGCGGATCTTGATCTCGCACGTGCTTCGTTGGATGTAGGGCTTGGTCTCGATTTGGACCAGTCCGTCGTGTCTCAGCACGGCGTTGGTGCCCGTGATGCCGGTGTAGGCCGAATTCGTATCTGCCCTGAAGGGGGAGGAGATGGTTGAGGGGGGGGGGCGTAGAGAGGTACAAGTAGGATAAATAATCAGTGGCCCTTTAGCAAAGGATTAATTAATGGTCATTATGAAGTCATGGTTCGTGTCTTGCATGCCCTGAATTCAAACTCCTATGAATCTCTTTCATTCTGACTTTTACAGGCTCAGACGCATTGATATTGTACGCGTACCGGTAACTGCGCTCCAAATGCTGTCTTGGAAGTCGTTGTCTGAAATGGTTGTTTGGGCACTTCTATACACATTAATTTTTTTTTATTATTCCCGTATTCCTTGCTTTCCGTTATTATCTAAAGCAAAATTACCACTCAAAGAATGAAATGAAAGAAAATTGCTTGGGAGAGAATCGATATCGTGCTTACTTAGAATAGCCCTTTTCTCTATATTGTCGAATACATCAATTACAAACTAGAAAAACAAATGAATTGTGATTAGACTTGTCCCAGCCCTTTATGCATTTAGGTTGCAACGATAAAGCTGGACCAGTATGCCGTACGTGTTATAGAGGGTGGTGTCAGGGAGCCAGACGCTGTGAGCCGGTACCCTCAGCTCCTCTAGTCCTCCGTAATTTTCGGGGTCCCATTGCAGCCAGTGGTCCTTCCAATTTTGCTGGAGAATTATGTTCATCTTGAGAATCTGGTTCCTCTCGTCCTTCAAACAAAACGGAAGACAAAAAGACCTCATCAATTTCACCATAATCTGTCCGTATACATGTAATCTTCTCGAGCAAATACGAATACTGAAACGAACACACTGAGGTTCTTTGGTCACTTCCAAGGCACTCTCTCACATTGGATCTCCCATCTCGTCGTCTTTTCCCTTCTCCATAATTATATACATGTAGGCCTAACTCAGAATGGGGCTTCGTTTCTGTCACTTTACAGTTGAAAATAGATTCTGTTTTTAATTTGAAGTTAAGGTTATTTTAAAGCCCTTACACAACATTGGTAAGATCGAAAAACAGAAATGTTCACAGATTGAAGATGGTTATAGTAGAAACCTCGCACTAAAATATTTCTGCCTAAAATGTTGTATTTTGGGAGGATAGAGTAAAATAAATTGTTTACGTCTCACCGAGATCTACGGCGTTGAATGGTTTATTTTCGCGAAACAAATGAAGCGGTTTTCACCATTTTCTCGAGACTCGGTTGGCGGATTGAGCTGAAATTTTCACAGGTGTGCTATTTCATGCATATGTTGGATCAGACAACGTATGGATGCTATTCTTTGACCTCGACCAATGTTGTGTAGGGGGCTTTAAAAGCAAAATAAGATAGACGTATTTTACTTTATAAATGATAACATGGGGGAAAACTGATGGTCTTGTTAGTTTTGATCCCTAGGATGGCGCCAATCTCACGACAGCGCAATAGGACTCTGCTCGGTATTGTATGGAAGAGTCGTGTTGCGATGTGCCACTCCGTGTTGCACGGATGACACGAACTGACAACGTGTAAGAAATTATGGAACACGTTGCCTGTGAGCAGTTTTCTGAAAACCACTTAGGCTGAAGTGTATGACACGAACCAAACGCATCGCAAACCCAAATGTGAACGTGATTGATGAATGGGAACCTTGATTCCCTATGACCAACCCTTGGACCCGACACTAACATTGGGTTTTGTTTTTGTTCCCGACACCGAGCACTTAGCACTTATTTCTTCTACGGTATACCCGCTGCGCCAGGCTGCTGTGTAGCTTTCAGACCCAACGTTGTGAGCATTTTGCTCACAGAAATACCTTGCTATTGGGTTGCTGTTATTCTAGTCCTGACCAGAAGGTTATAGAAAAGGATGTGATGAGTTTCAGACACTCTTCGGGGAAAAATGCATTATGTACGGCTGTTCTGTCATTATCCATAATTGTTCACAGCTGTAGCCCACTCGTAACAAAGTTAAGCTTGATCATGCATGAAACAGTCGCTGTGATTTTGACGAAAACAGTGCCAGGCTGAAGTCACCGAATTTAAGTTGAGTCTTTCAACCGTCGCGCACAGAATGTCAAAACGGAGTAAGCACAGTCTTCCTTCTTGTCTTATTTCCATACTACCTCCTCGGAAAAATAAGATGTCTGATTTACATTTTTTCTCTCTCTCTCTGAGGGAGGGGGGGGGGTTGGTGGGCTCTTCCTCTGAGAAACATTGGAGGAGCGAAATGCTTCCGGCATCTGGAGGTCGTTGACAAAAAGCCCGAGAGTACTCGGAAGAAAATGCAATTATTTTGTCTTTGCCATTACGGGACGGCATTTCACGGTTTCTTAGGCTGAACTCGACCGTGACTTTGTCACCCACAGCCGCCCAAATCAGCAGCGCCCGCTCCCCCACCACGGGCTTACTCCCTTCCTTATTCTCGTCAGTTATTGAATCATTTGTCCATCACCAGACGCTCGTATACAGTCGGCATGATGGGAGTCGAGAGGGAGGAGGGGGAAAGGGGAAGGGTAGGGTCGGATGAACACGGGGCACGGTTCTAATCGGTTCTTTACATTCTGTACATGGCGAATTTGTTGGTTTGTCGTACCATACACGGCTGTCTGTCTGTGGGGTGACTCGACCGGAAGAGAAATGGGATCTGCTTCGATTCGAGGGGGTATAGGGGTTGAGGTCTGTTTGGCGACGCGTGTGAACGTAAGAGTGGCTGGTTTTAGACGGAAGGTCCGGGTGCAGGAGTCCTCAATTGAACCTGCCTTCAGACAAAATAATGTGCACTGCCTGCTTGGCAATTGACTTGTATTATACCGTGATGGAAGGCATATCCTGTATGTTTTCAACTGCCATAGGCGTAAGCTGTAAGATCTAGACATGAAGTATTGAAGAGTAGTCCTATGACTAATAAAGAAAAATCGCGATTTTTCGTGACTGTGTGTACAGCCTTATAAATGCAAAAATGTCGCGAAAAATCAGCTTTCCCTTTCATTAAAGGTCTTGCTACGATCGAAACGCCAGGCCCCGTAAACTTGTCACAGGTTTGAATCACTGACACTGCAAAAACACTTGTGGTATCTTAAGGTTCTGGTGGGATTGAGGTTAGCGGACTTTGTGCCGGTGATGCGGTCCCGTGAATTTTTAATCATTAAAGTGACAGGTAATGCAATCTTCCCGAGACGGAAGTCCCACCTTGAATCACCTTCAGTCGTGGATAAAGGTAGCCTATCGTGTAGTGCCAAGTACAGTGTCACGGCGCGAAGGTGCCGGCGTAACGAATTGATAATAAAGAGAAGGCGTGTCAATCTTGAATCTGAGACTCGATCGTTCGCAAAGCACGAGACTCTGTCTCGTCACATTGGACTAGGATGTGTGGCACTTGTCGCCCCTCGACCCAGCCATGGATATCTTAGAGTGTGAACCTCCTGCTACAGCCGGTGTAGCGGTTTCATTCGAAATAATTCCTGAGTTCATCAAGGCAAGACCATGTGTTTGGGAATCCTAGTGGGGAGAGTTGTGTTCATAGTTCCATGAAGCCCTTTTCGTAAACTTCCCTTTATCCTCCCGGTGTTAATGTTAAACAGCTTCGCTTTGGATTATACTGCTTTGAATGGGTCAAGATGAGAATGGACAAACTTAGCCCTGACTTTGAACGTGTTAGGGTGGTCATGACTGGAAGTTTATTTTAATTCATTGCCATCGAATTCGCATTTCTAACCTTTCTAACCTTTCACACGTTGAAACCTGTGAAAGGTTATTATCTTTCTATTTACAATCTAGATCACTAAAATTAAAACATCCTCACTCCCAGAAAATCGTAACACCGGTTATATCTTGTTCTTATTTGAATCGGAATGGCATTCAGATTCAATCCACTATAAGACGTAGACGACATTATAATAGTTGTCGATAGAGTAGAATTCGAGAGTCAGAATCCTGCCTGAACAGTCTCTGTATTTTGGGCAAAGTAACGTGTTATAATATTCACCAAGCTCAATAATTACCAAAACAAATATCAGAATGTTTTTTTCTTCTTGTCAAATTTTTCCGTGAAGAAGGATCTCATTCAGTTTAATCCTATCACCCCCGTGTCAGTTTTGACAAGTGATATCAGTGCGTCCGTTTCAGTTACGCCTGCTCATGGCATCGTCTAAGACAAGCTCGTTGAAATGAGGCCTGGCCGCTGTGCAGACCTCGCTCGGGTGACGTCATTTTTGTGTGGCGCTGGCCCGAGGCTACAGAGGCCACAACGAACTCAGCTGACTGGGTCGCCCACTGCCTGCCCGCGTGTCTGATTCGCCTTTGCCATTATCATTTTTTGCCTCTGAGGTGGCGCTTTGATGACGTCAGTGCACAAAAGTCCATTAGAAGGTTTTGCCAGGGCGTTTCTGTAGATGGTGCATTATTGCCATTTTCCTCTGGGGCTATATAGGACGGCGTGCATGCGTTCCGCGCCGAATTCGTGATGCCGGGCTTACAATATCGACTATCTGCTTGATCTTCATCGTGAAGAAGACGACCAACTGATCCGAGTGGTTCTTGAGCGGCCGCAGGTTGTTGTTGTAGTAGGGCTTGCTGAGAAACAGGTCATCGTATAGCTTCTGCTCATCGCCCAGAAACGGCTTCCCACCTGCAGACAGGGAAGGGGAAAGAACCAAATCGAGGTCAGACTGTTATTCTAAGCACGTCCGATAGGGTGGGGGTACATGCACTCGGTTTAAGTCTACCAAATTTATGGAAAACTGATGAGGTAAAGCAGCCTCTTAACGAGATTCTCCTGGGGAGGTCCTCTTGGTCTGGATGAGGTCGACGGGAAAAAAAAAGTAAATTGAAGAGGAACAAGAGAGGAGAGTCAGTGATGTGAGTGGGTTTTAGCGAGGATCGTGCGTGCAGCGCCTTGCGGCAGCGAGTTGTCATTTTGGTCGTGCTGCCCACCGATTAGAACTGACGAGCAGCTACTGTTAATTCCCTTGGAGTCGGCTCCGATGGCTCGCACGAAGAAAGAGAGAAGGAACTGGACTGGACACGGCCTCACGGCTTGGACGTCCCCCCACTCCCGCCCGGCAAGTCTGTCCGTCTTAGGCAGCTGTTGCCTGAAACCATCTACTTGTAACTCTATTCTACTCGTCAAATTAACGATGAATAAAGAAAAAAAATCGGTTCCTGTACCCCGCGAGCTCTCACGAAGGCAATAATCGCCTGCCCAAACCGAGTGGGATAGCCTACATAAATATTTAATGTCGAGATTGCGAGTGTTCTGACGGGCAATCCGATTCAGAATGTCGACGCTTGTCGCATTGATTGCTGCTATATGTTCCGTGGCCGCGTATAGGTACCGCAATGGATTTGTTTGAATGACGATTTCACGATAGGTTGAGGGAACTCCCATCCTGGAACTTCTCTTCACCTGCATGGGGAGCCCTCCCAGTCTTTAAGACGAGAAGATTATTGTTTTATTCTCGGGGCCGTCAGAATCACCACCTCCTATATCCCGCGCTTACGCCATTTTACTTGGTGACGTCACGCCCCTGCATGCGTGCACTAAGTGATCTCCCCCGGATTACGAGGACACTGGCACCGTTCGAAAAAAAATATGTTTCCACGAAGACTTAACAAGATGAAGCTATTCCCCCGGTAAATATCATACAGAGGATCGTGGCGTGCACCTTAGCCATAGGCCAATTACTGGTAACAGGTTATTACTGGCTCAGTCAACACCGGCGGGATTCGTTTCCAATCTTAACCTCGTGCGCGCGAATTTCGCACATATTACGGGAGCTGCGTCGGACATTCTGAGCACCGAGCCCGAATTAAAGCAAAATACGGCATAATTCCCGTCAGTTGGGTGACCTTTCCGAAAGAATGTTGTTACCGGTATTGCACGCAGCGAACGGCAATTGTCTGTCTTTTCCCTCAAAGTCGAGTTCTGAAATTGGACGAGGCCGAAGACGCGGGGAGTATGTATTGATACGCGCTAATGAAATCACTTGGCGTGTTTCATCAAGCCTAAATTTGTAGTATTAATTCCCTTTTAACTTTAATTTCCAAATATAAATTCATATGCATGCATGCCTCTAAAATATGACCAGTATACACGCTCTTGAAATATTGCCAGGACCTCTGGGAGCACTCTTGAAAATGTTGTGGAATATTTTTTTTACCGTCGCTTGATCAAAAAAGCATCAAAGAGAGAAACCAAAAAAAATTTCGAAATCTGAATTTCTCCCTCGCCAGCTTCGTTCTCCTCATCACGCTTGGGACAGGCTGAGGTCTTGATGTCTGGTGCCTGATTGGGACGAGGCTCTCCATGCATAGTTGATATGGGCCGCCTGCTCCCCACACCTTAGCAGGTGTTGCACCACTCACTCGGGCCCCTTGCATATATGCAAAACCAATGTGTCAATAATGTATCGTTCTTTGGCGCCTCGTTCACCTCACACGGGAGGTGCACCTGCGCTTTTAGCGCACCCAGTCCATCTCGGGTCGAGGAGCGCCCCATTAAATGCATTCCCTCTCGGGGGAAAAAAAGGGAGGGGGGGGGGAAATTAAGGCCGCGCCACGGCAATGATCGCCCGCGATTGCTTGAGCAAACTTTACTGACACCGCGTGTGTATAGGTAGGTGCGGAGGCGAGAATCAAGAGATGTTCCCCAATCACGCAGGCCTTCGGGTTATTAGGTAAAATCGGAGGCTGATTTCTGAGATGCTTTAAGCATCGAGTCTTACTAAAAGCCACTGCACAACATTGTTCGAGGTCAATGAATAGCATGTCTGATCCAACATATACATGAAATAGCACACCTGTGAAAATTTCCGTTCAATCCGCCAACCGAGTCTCGAGAAAATCGTGAAAACCGCTTCATTTTTTCGCGAAAATGCAGCATTCAACGCCGTACTGTTCCGAAAAATAGTTTAGATCTCGGTGAGACGTAAACTATTTCTTTTCCTCATTTCTCCCAAAATACAACATTTTAGGCAGATATATTTCAGTGAGAGGTTTCTACTATAACCATCTTCAAACTGTATAAGTTTCATGTAAATATGTGAACATTTCTGTATTTCAATCTTACCAATGTTGTGTAGGGGCTTTAATTATTTAAGCTAAACAATCTTGCCTCATCAAAATAATGAAAGTCCTTCTCTTAAAACGTCCGTGGCTATAAATCGAAACTCACTCCTGGTTTCTGTCCCTCAGTAATATAAATAATTTGGGGATTCTCGCAGAATATTCATTCAGAATTGGGACGCAGACCTTCGAAACGTAACTTTGCCTCTCCGCTAAATATCACTTTAACCCCACGACTGACTAATAATAGGTAAAATAGAAATGGTATAGGGGACAGCCATATGCGCGTGGTGTGAAGGCAGCGAGGTCTGCCTCTGACTCCATCTAGACCCGGGCTCGAATTACGGCGACTGGGGAGAACTGTCTTTTACTTATTCATGGTCTGGGACCCCGAGGCGTGCCAAGACTGATGGCGTAGGGATTTAGATATTGCAGTGGCATAATTCACTGGAGCCTGGACTCCAGACAAGATATATTTTTCCTTGCATGCATTCGATTTTCCTCAGGTTCCGTGACGTGGATAGAAAGTTCTACAATTAACAGATCCTATTCAAGCAGATGAAACTCATTTTGTTTACATTCCTACGTCGGCGGATTGGATTCACATGTTCAACTATTATGCTGTGAACCAGTGAATAGACCTATAATTATTCCATATCCCACTGAACCGTTGGGGACCAGCGACGGAGGTCTGCGTCAGAATACAGAATACACAGAAATTCATTCCAATTGTATACGTGGTTATTCCACGTAAGAACATAAATTTATTCCAACATAAATAGTAAATAGTAAACCCCGTAACATTAAGTTATGCGGGCATGAGACTACAGCAACTGTCGGCGGCATTTTTTTTCCTGCACAAATTATGCCGTCGTTTGCGGTCATTATTGCGTCAGGGAATGGGCGGGCACGCTTCCCGCAGCCCAGGCTACGTGCTCTGAAATGCGCACCCGCGCCCAAGGAAAGAGAGAGGGGGAAAACAGAATAACGACAGAAGCGTGCACGGGACTTGGGTTTGTTGTTGGAGAAGAAGGAAAAATAGTGTGGGGATCAGGATGCAAAATTCATGCGGGTCTGATCTGCACTGGCAACCCCTGGAGTCCTGCTCGGCTCCTTCATAACCCTGGGGCCGTGGTATTGACTTCTGATCCGAGGGGCCGGCGGGTTGGAGGGGGGCATAGGTGGACGATGCGACGTGCCTTTCTAGCTACCGAGTAGGGGAGGCGCAATGAAAAAAAAAAAGCCATGGGTCTATATAATTCCCACAATGCCGTGCTCAGCTCTCGTCGCTCAGGTCTAGCTGTCTTGGCCTAATCCCAAGAAGGGCGAGATGGGACGCTCTCCCCGTTGTCACTTTGTTTGACAGATGCCGCGGACTGTGTGGGACGCATGCGGCTGTTCCGTACCTAACACCCTCTAACCCCCTCCCATGTGATAGTATAAGGATTAGATGACTTTTGAGGGGAACGTTTTAGGCTTCCGAAACGGCAGGCCGTCGCTGCCGGTTCTGAGAGCTCGAGCGTTAAGCATTCTACTAAGTAAATAGTGTTCACCAGCCTTCATGGCAGCCTGGCTGGTAATTCTACTGCCATATGCCCGTACGTCATTTTTAAATTAAGCACCTTTATAACCTTCTTTCAGGAAGACCGCGATTAAAAATCACTATGCGCTTGAAAGCTATTCAAATCTGATTAAAACTTTGTTTACGGCTTAATTGAGCAAACCCCGTGGGTAAAGAGCGTCGATAGATCCCAGGCGTTATTGATGATAAATAGCGCCCTCGCGCGACGACAAATTGATAGTTATATGCAAGTATCGATTGCAACTTTTAAATTACTGCATGAGGAAACGAACTCACTTCAGGAAAATTTTAGAACACAGTATGCCTATGATCGCTGTTTCGATGACGTAGGCCTATACTATGAACACGTCAGCCATAAAGTCAATACTGCCTGGCATTCAGTGAGCCTCGCAGTTAAGGCCCAATGTCAGAGCAATGCTGAATAAAGCACGTCATTGGATGATCGATTTTCGATCGTCATTAAAATTCAGACCTATAGCGCGTAAGTGCTGCAATAGGATGCTTAACTTAATGCCACTGATTTGTACGTGGGACCAACAATAAGATTTATTATGCTTGGATAAATGCTTTCTTTAAAAGGGTGAAATTTAATGACCACACTGATAGACTGAAGCACTCATATACACAAAGGATGTTACCGTTAAAATGTGATGCACACTCCCGTTTGTACTCTTGAATAACAGCACATCAATATACCACTAACAACATTTTCTTTGTATATTACAACAGTGTACATAGGAAGTCGATTACTGGGTGCATATTGGCGCCGTGAATATATATGTCGTCCGAGACAACGCGATTTACCTTCACGTGGAATACTCGACAGTTTGTTCCCAAACAGCCCATCGCCAGCCATGTTCTGTCCTGAGCTGAGCAGTGTACCAGCCTCCCAGGTGAGGTGGCTTTCACATAAATGCCATTTCCCTTGGTGACGTCAACGTCCCAATATCAAATCTCCAAAATTTATAAGTCTCAAATTACGGGTTTGTGTGCTCCCCTCCCCACCCCGACAGACAGCCATTGTATGCGATGTATGAGGCACACACTAGTCTTTAGCATGCCACTAATTCTTGGTGATGGCACAATATTATCAAATAAAATCTCCTTAGATTTCATCTCTCCTCTACCCCTCCCCGATTGAACACGGTATAATTACTTGTTGGGATGCTTTCTGCCGTTCTCCAATTTGCCCGGGTCCCATTGAGAACTGCACGAGCAGTAACAATGGCGGCTTTGAGGGGAAGAATAATCATAATAAGTCCAGGGACGGGAACGGAGCCGTATGCAGATTGATTTCTTGTTTGCTGTGAGCGTCGGATAATGTAATTCTATATGCACGAAAAGAGCGAGATTTGGAGGGAGATAGAGCGAGGGAAAGGAGGGAGGGGGAGGGCGAACGAGGATGCACACTGACACTCGCATATAGATAGAGATTTGGGCCTGAGATATAAATATAGATGGTATAGGTATTCTGCTGATGTGAATATACAAGGCACACAGGGAACAAGATATGGACTTGGATTTGTAAAGATGGTAGACGCAGGTTTGGTTACAGATGTAGATATTTGTATAAAATAGACACAGGTATATACGGATGAGTGTATTGTTGATGCATACAACTCTAGGTGAAATGTGGACTATAACCATTTTGGTTCCGGGCAATATGTACAGAGCATACATTCGTTTGACTTTGGTCAGGCGGGGAATGTGAACGGGAGGCCCCTGTAGATATGTCAGCCTGACGAAACGATACAGATTCTGCAATTCTGCAATTTACTATGGCGCTGCGCCCTGGGTTGGGAATTGGAACCTAATTGCGTGCCTCCTCCAATCTAGGCCTACTTTGTCAACCGAAATGAAAACTTGTGACGGCCGACACACAGCTCGTGCATGCAAGGTCAAAACCAACGATGAACTAGGCCCCGAAGTCGTGCGACGCTGCTTGAAAATCACCAACTTGCCAAGGACGATCATTCTAGTAGTTTCATCGTCGAATGGCATTGGGACCTTGTCAGGGGGGACGGAAATTGCACGAGAGGACGATAGCGCAAGTCCCGCAGCTAATTTCTCCCTGCTTTAATAACTCGCATTTGGAGGCGAGGGGAGGTTTGACATTGGCGGTTGCGTCGTTCATCTATTTGGCTTTAGCCGTGGAGCCGAGCGGCGGGAATATCAATTTACTCGGAGACAGAGAGAGATCTCCATAACCCCCCTTCTCCCCCAACATAACAACTCCAAAACCAAAAGATGCCGTCACTTAATAATCTCGCCGTGTCGCCAGGGTCTGCTTGTCTGCTCACAGTACCAATCCTATGACAGACCAGTTTCCTGAGTTATTTCCCTATAGAAGATAGGTCTATGTCCGGTCAGGGTTTACGGAGGGAGAGTGACGAGTGGGAGGTATAGCGTGGTACACAATCAATTGCAGGGACGATATTTAAACTTCAGTTAGACCTCACGAGCGTCCGACCTACGGGGCCGGCGTAGCACAACTCCAAAGTGGAGGGGAGGATGGAAGCCTTGCTTTATGTTCCCACTCCTTGCGGAGTGATAATTACTGTCGGGAGCTGGGGTCCGGTATAGCACCGAGCTGCTTAAGACGCGGCTATTGCTTAGCCTTACATCCGATTATCAGTAACTGTCCAATGCGAAATGCCGCAGTGTTCTACCAATGTCACTCGAGGCCTTTACGAATGAATTTATTTTTCGATGTTTGAGCAACCGTGCACTAAATTATTCGTGTCTTAGGCTGAGAATGATACACGAGTAGGCTCTATAGGCCTATTGGAATTGCAAAATGGCGCTTATTAGCGACTTCCTAAATATTCGTGTGTATTTTGAAGCCATAACCAATTATTTCGTGCAGGGAACCCTGGTATACACTCAGTATTATGGTCGTATCAGAATTCATTTGACAACTCACACACTAGTCTACGGAAGCCGCTAACAGTCAATCCCCATACTCCATATAAATGTATTATTTCAGGCTAATGCATTATAGGCCTATGGCATTTTTTCACTGTGAATCCCCGTCTTGTTCCCAAACTCCACAGTGGTAAAAAAGAACCTATTCCATGTCACATAGAAAGGTCAACAGACTGTTTCCCCACGCACAGCCTCGGTTTGGTGAACACTGCTTTGAATGGCGGGGGATAAACAAGATGACCGCTCCTTTAATATTCGTTCTTGTAGAATGCGATTGGGGCTTAACAAGCACTATCACTGCCATACATCATTCTGTATGACAAAATACTCACCTGGGAAGAAGCAAGGCAAGGCTATAACCTACGTTAATTGCACATCGGCATACTACAAAATGTCCCCATAATGGTTTCTCTCTCTCTCGCGTATGACCCACGTCAGCTATCTGTCAGAGGCAGATGGACAATTTAGCGAAGGTCGTTAAAGACAAAAGTGGCTAACTGCAGGGACAGGTGAGCTCGTTGTTGGTGTCGATGATGAAAGGAAATTGCTTTCTTCCCTCTCCCGCTCTGATCTATGGTTGACGGGCAAGATGCCGTCCGTGCAGGGGCGTGAGGTAAAGGGCACACGCACTGTCTGACGGGTGACGATAATCAAAGGTGTTTCCTAATATACATCGGATTTCATAACGCTTCACAATGCTATCTCCCGGCCATTGGGGCAATTAAAAGACATGTCTACCCCCT
Organism: Luidia sarsii; assembly: GCA_949987565.1. NCBI lineage: Eukaryota > Metazoa > Echinodermata > Asteroidea > Paxillosida > Luidiidae > Luidia > Luidia sarsii. Next base: position 11,729,139 of record OX465114.1, on the reverse strand, counting down.
GTGGACTGTAAAATATTGTGCCGCTCTTTGAGAGCGCAGAGGGTATAAGCAAACGCAAAGCCACCTCAAACATTCACAGGTTGCACCCATTCCTTCCGCAGGGGGGGGGGTGGGGTGGGGTGGAGAGAAGTTGTTTCTTGCGTAAGCACGTAGGTAACCACAAACTCCCATGGACTCGAACCTACCAATCTATGCGTACCAAGCCTCACAAGATTTTGGGTATGATACCTCTCGCCAGACCAGGATGACCCCAGTGATAAAATTCATTCAACTGCGATTGCGATTTGTTTGAAAAGTGGACACTCTTAGCGATCCCTCTATGATATTATTTCCATTTGATTTGTTTTCTATGATTACTCCCAACACTCTATCAGTCTCTGTTCCCCTCTTATATGTGGCTCTCTGTCTCTATTCCCTCTCTCTCCCACTCCCGAATTCCTCCCTCTCCTCTCTTCCCTGTCATCCCATGCAGTCCTTCCCTCCCTCCCACTATCCTCTCCCTCTCCCCTCAATTTATTTCCCTCTTCCACTTCCCTCTCCTACCCCCTCTCCATCTCCTCTCTCTCTTAAATCTTCAATTGATCACGATCGCAGCAATTGACCCCAAATGTCACAATAAACGTGTATACGAAACAACGGAAACCCCTTTCCGAAAACCTCAAATTGGATGCTGTTCCTTTTCACGGTGTCGCGTGCACCTCGAAAGCCGATTAGAATAATCGTGTCCATGAGTCTCTTTCTCTCTTTCCCCCCATTCAAGCGACCCTCCCCTGTGTCCTCCCTTTAAGGCTCTCATTAGTATAAGTGCATATCTGGTAGCCAGCGAACGAGCCGCGGCGATACGGAGACTGTGTTACATGGCTCTGATTGTCTGTCGCTGTACTTTGGCGTGGTGGTGCGTAGTGCAAGGTAATAACGCCGCGCGCAGGTGGATGCATTTTGCTATGATGATGATGATGACGACGACGATGATGATGTCGATTCCGTACGCCGTGCACGTTTTAAGCATGATTGATGAAAGAAATGAAAATTGAGGAGTTGCCCCAGACTTGGCGTGCATGTCAGCCTAGGCATGCCGACAGCAGCGGCGAGGCAGCAGTCCCACAGTCCCCCCATTACCAGACCGACGCTCGATGAATGCACTTTTAATGAGATCAGGTCTTCAGTTTGATCTGGGGAGGGGTAGGCCTATAGATAATTAGAGTCACAATGGGGAGGGAGTGATGGGGAATGACACAAAAAAATTCCCATCGACTGTGATATATGATACACGTATACATTAACAGGAAACCAGGGAGAGGGAGCGTGATCACTGCAGCTTTTAGCCGTAATGCATCTCAATATTTCATGTTCCGTTTTGGGGATTAGATCCTCGGCTATATACTGTGGCATTTTCTTTCTGACTGTGTGTCAGCCCTTTCAGACCGCTTTGTCATTAAGTTGGTGCCTGATTTTTTTCCCTTCAAATTGATGTTAATGTTTAAAATCCCGACGCAGAACGCCTTCGTCCGTGATCGTTTGCCAAACGTCCTAATGTCTGTCCAGTGACACTTGTTAACAGCGGTGTTTCGACATCTTGCAAGCGCATTGCACCAGAGGTATAATGGAACAGCGATGAATGGTGTTCCGTGTCGTGTGATGAAGAGACCCTGGGCCCTATGGGATGGATTTCACAAAGCCTCACGATACATGATCGTAACTTGCTCAACTTATACGATGTGCAACCCTTCGTATGGTCTGACAGTTCATATGGTTTCTGTACATGATGCGCATCACTCATCGTCTTACGATTGATCGCAAGTTACGATGAGTTTGATGAAATTGACCGCAGAGCTATACACAAACGCAGAAGGTGATATCAGCTCGGAAAAAATAAACATTCATAAAGCTGGGGTCATTATATTAATATGCATTGGTCAGTTTTTAAGGAACATTTCGCCACCCTGTCTGATAACGCAGGAAGGAGTAGGCCTTTATCAAAATATACTGCAGGTATCCATCGTTCCTAGAAAAAGACCAAGTGTATTGGCAAAAGATCTTGTCAATACCTTTCGCCCAACGCCTTTTCAGTGTGCTATGTGCACTGTACATGTAGGCCCATATCAATACTTCCTTTCAGAATTATTTTTATATTCAGCCGAGGGCGCCCTGTATTCAAGATGACGCCATGCGTAAAGGGTGGTCTATGAATTGTGCGCTGATGGTGTCTCGTTGCATTCATAGCAACCCAAATTAAAAAACCCGAGTTAAAAACCTGCCAAAAAGGCAATCATCCCAGATTGACCCCATTTCGCCACTGTATCTAGAACCACCCCTCTATTCTCATCAAACGCTTGACCCAATCCGACCGACCCAATCCTCCTTTTCACCGGGCTCAGCCCTCACTAATTTCCCCCGGCGACCACGATACCGCCATGTGGATCCTCCATACCCCCAACGCGCCTCCCGTAAGCCGACCGCCACTCGGCCTCCGATATTGTACAGTCGCCGCTCAATCGCGCGGAATGAACGCGTGGTAACACAAACCGCTTCATCAGCCAAGGATTGGGGTGGTCGGTTCGGGAGCCAGATTTATCATCCTCACCGGAGAGGAAAGATAGATAGCTAGATAGATAGATAGACTGCCATCCTCCCTCCCTCATCTCACTCCCTTCCCCTTACGTTTTTCCTCTCAGATGCTCATCTCGATATTTTTCGTCGGGGCAATCTATCTTTTATGTCGGGCTTGTGCCCTTTTATTGCAAATTAAAGATGGGAAAATAAGCATGCGCCTATATATTGTGAGCGATCGGGGATGCGGACGGGATCGGTTACAGTGATAGTGTCTGTGCAGCTGATTCCTCCCTTGCTTTTCCCTTCCGTATCTTCACTGACTTCTGTTTTTGGTTTGCTTTTAAACGGCACGGATCGCTTCTAGTCAAAGTGACCTTCCATCAGCGGCCACTTTTCCACGGTCCTAGACCGATCGATTCGTGAGGCCAATCGGTTCGTCCTAATGCCATTAGCGCCTGACCTTATATAGAGGGGAGGGGGCAGCGAGCACGCGTTGGGTCATCGTTTAGACCGGGGGAGTGGTGGTTGTGACATGTATCCCGTGTGTGCTATTGTGAGACCATCAGTGGTTTGGGCTTTGGCGATTATCCCATGCCAAACGTTTTCATCTATCAATTACATGTAATACTTGGTAATGATTATTTTGGTATGGCCATTTTGTATGGGCCTCGCTATTGTGATTCAGTAATCGCATTCCCTTCCCAATCAAACGACCAAGCCGAGGCTATTTAGACCCTGGTCTGGTACCTCTTTCGTGACGTGTCATTTGTGTTATTTATCCCTGTATGGATACAGGGAAGCCTACAGAGGAACAGGGGCTTGCTGTCAGTTGTCAAATATAAACTACGAATCAAATAATGGGAATGCTGAAACAAAATTGGTGATTCCATTATTAGCATGCTGAGAGCTTGCCGTGTGATGTCTTTTTGCAGACAAAAATGCCTGATTTTAGCTACCGAAACATGAATTAAATACCCGTTCTTAAACGCGGAACAGCTTCATATGAGCTGGATTTTCCCCTTAAGATACGTTGGTTTATATGCGAGATTTAACCCTATATACATAATGCGGCTGTACAGCCTGTTTTGGCTGTTTTCATGGACCGTGGTGGAACACGTTGATTTTTCATCTTAATTAATCCCAAGCTTATCGCGTCAGATACTCGCTGCCCTTTCAAGACATTCGAATAGCGATGCAAATCGTTATTTCGATGAATGCCCTTCCGTCTTGACATTTAATATCAATGAAACCGATATATGTCTCTGGGGATGAAGCATCGATTTAAGATTTCGTGCATAATCTATACAAGGGATCCGAAGGGTTTTAGATTTCACCAGATCCTACGGGCACGTGCAGGCCCATATCGTTAAGAGTGCGCTTTGTTCATAAATAATGCCGGCCGTGTTTGCCTAATGGCAATGACATTAAATACAGGAAACAGGATGGTGGTGCACCTGATATGTGGTTTTCTAATGAGCTTACAGACCTTTACAGTATTACTTCCACTATACTGTGTAGCATCGCTCTTATTCTTCATCATCATGCATATCAGTTTTATCATCCCTTTCATCTACAACTTCATTTTCTCGCCATCATTATCATATTCATCAGTATACTTCTCATTCACCTTATCCTCATTGTCCGCTCCAACTTGTCCATCCTCTTCATCTTCCTTATTCTTCTTATCCTCATTCCCACCCTCCTCCCCATCTTCCTCACCCACCCCTCCTCAACCCTTATCCCCCTTATTCACTCTTTCTTATCATCCTAAACATCACCTTACTCATCCTCCCTATATCCCCATTCTCATACACCCAATCCTCCTCATACACCTCATTCTCCCCGTCCTCATCATCCTCTTCCACCCCATCCTCCTCTCCCATCTCATCCTCCTC
>OX465114.1:11674691-11722191 GCA_949987565.1 Luidia sarsii | reverse complement strand
CGCACTCGGCTCATATCATTATGGTGGCGACCGCGACGGCTTATTTACGGTCGTCTCTGGCAGGGAACTCCACAGACCGGTGGGTGAAGCCTTCTATAATCAGGCTTTACACAGGTGTGGCCTTCCAGCTCTCCCCTCTCTCCACCTCCTCCTCTCTCTTTCTCTCCCTCTCTCTCTGTGTGCCCGTCCCTGACAACGCTGACAAAGGAGGCTTCCCCCGGCCCGGAAATTGCGTCCGAGTCTTTCCATTTCCCGGAGGAGCTGAAATAATATTGAATGAGACACGTTCGTCTTTCTTTTTCTTCTCCTTCTTCTCCTTCTTATCCTTCGTCTTTTCTCTCTCATCCTCTTGTACGTTTGAGAGCTGTGCCAGTGTTTTTACTCGTCCACCGTTCAGCCCCTTGAAGGATGCGCTGCTCACCAGAATGTGGTCTTGCATGTGTTCAGGTTTTAGTGAGGGGTGGAGGGGGAGGTAGGCGTCTTGGATTACGGAGTTCAATCGTCTATTTTGCTGGGCATTAGCTCGACAAAGGGTACATGCCGAAATTGGACCACCAATGGGTATAATTATTTACTCTTTGGGGTCCAATTTCGGCTTGTTGTGCTGTGAACTCCCCCCCCCTCTTGTCCCAACCCTCCAAGCCCCAACCTCTAACCCACAACGCATTCTGCATGGTGGACTCGACTCATCAGCTAACAAATAGTTTGGAGATTGGAAAACCGCGAGGTTCTATGAAGAGCGAACGATGGAATAATTTATCAACCCCTAGTGGTCAGTAATGCAGTCAGACATCATGAGCATATAGAAATGCAACCCATAGGGTCGCTGTAATCCCTAATGGATTTGCATATCAATCTTCGCAAATGAAATATGCTTTAACCAAGATACAATTTAGTTTTAATCTCACCATTGTATTGTATCAGATGAAGTACCGTAGTTGTTGCTTCAAAAACTCACGCCACTATCTTTAATAAGCTATAATTCATTGCTATAAGTATTTCGAACACCGTTCCAATGAACATGAATACCAACTCAATGAGAAGTTTGCGCCCTGCAAAACTGCCGCCGATTTTTCCCCTTGAGTTTTATACTGCGCTGCCATGCTAGAGCTCGCACTTTCTTCAGTGATAGACTAGCGCTTATCATAATTTTGCACCGTGGCTAATTTTGCATCCACAAGGTATAAAGCCTCTTCACGGGGGTATTGTCGTTCCCCCTCCCATCCCACCCCTCCCTCCTTCCTCGGTCGAGGGCGATTTTTTAATTGCCTCCAACCCGAATTGTTTTGATAGGAATCGTGGGAAAGGATGAGCGAGGGGTGGAGGAGGGGAGGAGGAGGAGGAAGAGAGAAGGGGTGTGAGGGCACGAGGGGGTGGTGTTGGGTCTACATAGTCGTCTCGCATGTCCCACTGCCTTATGGGGCGGAGGGAGGGGGGTCAGTGCTGTAGACCTCACGCCGAATCGTATTAAGCGAACGATTGTTGACTATGAGCCCAGAGCTGTGGATGGTATTTACCCCTGGCTTTAGCTGAGGCGTACGGAGGAGGACAGTGAAGTACCCCGGGGTCTTCTATCCCTCCCTCTCTCCCTGCCTCCCTCCCTCCCTCTCTCCCCGCCTGCGTGCCTGCCTGTCTGCCTCCCTGCATGCCTCCCTCCCTGCCTCCCTCCCTGCCTCCCTCCCTGCCTCCCTCTTCCCCTCCCTCCCTGCCTCCCCTGCCTTCCTCCGCCTTCCTCCCTGCCTCCCTTTGCCTCCCTCCCTGCCTCCCTTTGCCTCCCTCCTTCCCCTGCCTCCCTGCCTCCCCCCTGCCTCCCTCCCTGCCTCCCTTTGCCTCCCTCCTTCCCCTGCCTCCCTGCCTCCCCCTGCCTCCCTCCCTGCCTCCCTCCCTGGCTCCATTTGCCTCCCTCATTCCCCTGCCTCCCTGCCTCCCTCCCTGCCTCCCTCCTCCCCTCCCTCCATTCCTCCCTACCTCCCTCCCTGCCTCCCTGTCTCCCCTTGCTTCCCTCCCTGCCTCCCTCCCTGCCTCACTTTGCCTTCCCCATTCCCCCTGCCTCCCTGCCTCCCCGCCTCCCCTGCCTCCCTCCCTGCCTCCGCCTCCCCACTTCCCCTGCCCCCCTGCCTCCCTGCCTCCCTCCCTGCCTCCCTGCCTCCATGCCTGCCTCCCTGCCTCCCTGCCTCCCTGCCTCCCTGCCTCCCTGCCTACCTTCCTCCTTCCCCCTGCCTCCCTGCCTCCCTGCCTGCCCCCCCTGCCCCCCCTGCCTTCCTCTTTCCCCCTGCCTCCCTCCCTGCTTCCCTCCCTGCCTCCCTCCTTCCCCCTGCCTCCCTGCCTCCCTGCCTCCATGCCTCCCTGCATCCCTCCCTGCCCTTGCCTCCCTCCTTCCCCCTGCCTCCCTGCCTCCCTCCCTGCCCCCATGCCTCCCTCCTCCCCCCTGCCTCCATGCCTGCCTCCCTGCCTCCCTCCCTGCCTCCTCCTGCCTCCCTCCTTACCCTGTCTCCCTGCCCCCTGCCTCCCCCTCCCGCCCCCCCTTTCTCCATCCATCCACCCACCCTTCATCTCCTCACAACTGATTCCGATCTTTTCTATTCGAGGGAGGATGCGAGCTTGCGGCCGGGGTTTGGCCGCTGGGAATCGCGGGTTAGAGCCTGGCATCCATTAGTGCCGTCACGCTGCCGTGCCAGACGGTACGGGCTGAACGAAGGAAGGACCCAAGCAAAGGCACTACAACAACAAGGGGACGTGTCTCCACGTGCACTAGGGAACGGGCCTAAGATGCAATATGGTGTGCATGTGCTGGGCGAGTTTCATCTTACCATGGGGAGGGGACTGGTTGAACTTTACTGGGAATGCACATTGCTAAGAGAAAAGAAGTTTTCACACTGTAAAAGATCCCATATGTTTAATATCGTGGAGTTTATATATGCGATGTTGTTTGGTTCCTTTGGTTTAAGTGATGGTGGGTGTGTCATCTGACCATGTCACGTAATGTCGTTACTCGTCAGTGGAATAACCCATCACAAGTCTCTGTACACCATATGGCTTCGCTATCTTTAAATAGCCTTAAAATCGATCAACTGCAAAATACGGTGTTATCCTGGGAGTTCACCTTGTCTGCTTTCAAGTTGCGGACCTGATGCCATGGAAGGGTGGATAAGACTTCATTAAAGAAACATGGAAGCCGTGCCTTAATGCTCCGCGACTCGTGGAGGTATATCATTAATAAAGAAAACGTGTCCCGGGGACGGCATTTTGGTATAGCGATCTCGACCTGCTCCAAATAGCCCCTTAAATTATTTTGTTAGTAGATGTATTTTTCAAACTCGGTCTTGAATGAGTCACTGCTGTGCGGGAGTTTCTATAATGTGCAGAGGAATAACCTTTTAACGGCGAAACGGTGCTTTCTAACGGTCGTCTCGAGTGTAGATGTGTGAATAAATGTGCGGGTCTCTCTTGTATAAGTCTGTCTCCGTTGACTCCCTGGAGGGTGAGACTTGAAAGGCCAGTGGGACCGTGTTGGCGAGTCCTTGATGCTCTCCTCGTGGGCAACACTGCCACATGAAGGGTCTTCAAAATGTGGAAACACTCAAGCATCGCTCAGCTGTATACGGAATATGGGCATATACGCTGGTTGTTCCAATGAGGGTTGCACGCTCACTGTGTGCACAAAACGGGGAGTAGTTTTTCGCCCTCTTCTTCTTCTCTCCTTTTCTCTCCCTCGCCCTAACTTCCCCCTCTTCGTCTATCTCTCTGCCCCGCTTGCTGTCATTCCCAGTCACTCCCTGTCTCTCTCAGTCTCTCTCAATCTCCATGCCTCTGTCTCTCCCTCAATGTTTGAACTGTAAGCAAGACTATAGCAGCTCTCTTCTCAAGAGTGCTAATTCCTCTCGCCCGTGGCAAGACATGCTTTTTAAATTAGTCTCCAACACAACATACCATCTTTCTTGATTTCTAGATGGCAGTGTTTGGAGGAGGGGTGGGGGGTAAAAAGCAGCTTTGCGGAAGATGATTTGAGAGCGCTCCCCCCACGTTCGGCGAGATAAAGCGGAGGCATTTTTTTCATCACTGCGTCAGTTGAGATCAAAGGCATCACAGCGCGCTGTTACACGGCTGTAGCTGCTTGCACGGGTCCTATAGGCTGCCTTTTAAAAACAACATTCATTAAGCGTTCTCTATTTCCAAATGCCAAGACGAGAACGAAACACAACTACCAAATAAAAAAAAACCCAGAAAGTGAAAGACTAAATTGAAAAACACCATTCCTTTATTTTCCAACAGTCAAAGATAGCTGCGCGTTCCAATCAAAGAGCAGTTATATGCATTATTGAGGGGAGTGTGGAGCAAGACCTGCAAGAGTGCCCTGGGCGTGCGAGTTTTGGGTGCGGATGGAGTTGGGGAGATGGAGTTCAAATCAGCTCCTCACGGTAAACACGCCAACGATAGTATATACACGCGGCCGTCTGCCAGCGACCGAAAGCAATTCGAGTGTCTCTCCTAATTTTTTTGAGAGCCGGACCGCTAAAAGGTTAGGCGCACAGGCCGTGATGGGGGAGGGGCGGACAAGGGCTCGAGGTTGAATTGGCTTGACACTGACACACGCATGCACCTTTAATATCAACGCCCCTTTAAAATGAACCGCCCGTCCTCCTCTCACATGAACAAAAAAAAGCATATGGCTGCTGTATGTAATGAACAAAAACAAGGACATACCATATGCGTCACATTTAAGGTTTAAAGAGGCAGTGCTTAGTAATTCCAATATTGATGCTGACAGCCTAATGGTACGGAATGTGCAAGGTTGCCTTGGCAGCTCGGCGCGAATACAATAATGCCCTTAACCTTCAACCACACAGAGGTAGCAGGAAGCTTCCCCAGGAGCCACGGTCGCTCTAGTCCAGCCGGGAGTCAAAGAAGGGGGGAGGGGAAGACAATACGCGGGGAGCAAGGGAGCAGGCAGATTCAGGGAACCTTCAATTATGCAAATGCGCGCCAAAAAGAATAATGACTCGAGCCGGCTCGATCACCATCACCAGTGCACAAAGGAATGGCGGCGGAGGCTATATGCACTCATCGGCAATTCCCATCAGCGAAGACTATAATATAGACCTTCGTGAGGCCTGCTACTGGTGCTGTTATATTTTTCTCGTGCAAATGTGCAGGGTCACGTTTGAATGTTGTACATGTACAGTGCTGCGTGAAAGCCAGGGAGCCCTGCGCTATAATGATCAGCTGTTATGTTGCACAGCTCGAATGGTTACACCACTAGGTCTTCTCTTTACTTGCCACCCACTTTTCCCAACAACGCTCCCTCCACTCCCCCCTGCCCCTCTCCTCTCTCCCCTCTCCCTCCCTCACATCACCCTCTCTCCCATCTCCCTTCCCTTACCCCCTCAACCGCTCTCCAAAGCTGCAGTCAGGCGCGCGCTGTTACACGAACGCCACACGACAACCTCATATCTGTCTAACTCTATGTATACACTGCGAATATAATCAAAGGCGACATACCATAGCGCCAGCCGTGGCAGGGTGGTTACACAATGCACCGTTTACATATTATGGCGTTGGGGAACGGGATCATTTTAATTTCCATCTCGGTTCAGATAGGTAACCTGATATCAAAACATAGGATGAACATCACGAACTACCCACAATTTTGTTTAAACGTATTTTGATAGGCGCCAATCGGTCCGTCTTTCATTTTGACAGCCCTCAAAGCGTCGATTCCTCACGGAGATGTGGCCACCGATTTCGTGAATTGTTTTCGTTTGTTTTCATCCACAACACAACGACGGCGCTTGTTTACTGTACCTTTAAAGTCTCCTCGTGCAACTCATGCAGATCGGTTAATGGAAGAAGGCAGAACCGTATTTGCGGTGTGTCCCATGCATATTTCAGACGGCGAGCGCATGCAGAGAGCGAGGGGATGCTGGCTTTGTAAATCCCCCCCCGCACGCTGATATAAATTCGAGGAGAATCCGACCATGATCAGATCCAGCAAGACTATTCAGTGTGGCTATTGCATTGTCTATATACTCTGTCCTTAAACGAAGACCGTGGGGGCGCTCGGTTCGGACAAGGGAGTCGAAAGACAGAACTATTTCGAGACACGCGCAGGTATATACCCTCTGAATGATAATATCTCCGGGCTACTTGGGATGGTAGCAGAATCAAAGGTGATAATAAAATTAGTGCGCGAAATCAGGCCTAGGCCCCGTAACCGCGGGTCACATTCAATCGAGTTGATTGGGATTAGATCCTACAATGACCCCAGCCCTGCTGCCCCTGCGCAAAGCGCACTTGCTCCCAGGAATATATATTTTCTTTCGGGGAGGGGAAGAGGGGGAGAGATGGTAAAGATGGGAGGGCGAGGGAGAGGTTGAAAGAAAGAGAGGTGAGGGAGATCGAGAGGGGGAAAGAGAGAGAGAGAGAGAGAGAGAGAGAGAGAGAGAGGGAGAGGGAGGGAGAGGGAGGGGAAGAGGGGGAGAGATGGTAAAGATGGGAGGGAGAGGGAGAGGTTGAAAGAAAGAGAGGTGAGGTAGATCGAGAGGGGGAAAGAGAGAGGGAGGGGGAGGGAGAGGGAGGGGAAGAGGGGAGAGATGGTAAAGATGGGAGGGAGAGGGAGAGGTTGAAAGAAAGAGAGGTGAGGGAGATCCAGAGGGGGAGAGAGAGAGGGAGGGAGAGGGAGGGGAGAAGGTGTGTACGATGGACGAGCGTCAGTGATTGTGCAGCATCCAAATGGGAGTTTGCTGTGCAAATTTATTATGGCGTCGCTGGTTTTTTCCCTCGTTGTCCTTTGCATGAAGAAAGAAAAAAAAATCCAACGCCGGGTCTGTGTGTATACATGCACTGGGTATAGCTGCTACGTACACAATGGGACCATTATAAGATGCAATTTAATCCATAGAAAGGTAAAGCATATTATACAAGCACAGCTTGTATTAAGTGATATGCCTCGGTTTGGGTTTAGGAAGGGCTACTCATGGACATTGAGAAAGAAATAACAAGCCCTGTGGGGAGAAAGTAGACACGTCTCCCTCGGGTTGTTGTCTGAGCCACCGGATATTAACTCCGCCCTGGTTTTAGCGCTGAGAACGCCGTGCCCGATCTGTGGTGATGCTTGGGCCGTGGTGTTTAGGGACGGTTGTGTGGTGATGGTGGTGATGCTGTTCTCCTTGTGCAACAATCCGGATGCAGTGGTATCGTCTACAGGTCACAGTAGGCCTAACGGTCACAGTGGTGATTATAGTGCCGAGGTTGAGTGCCATGAAGTGCATTGGTTTTGTTTGAACGCGTGCAGCCATCTTATTTTTTTCCCAATCTCCTTCAAAACAGTTCTAACCCAGGCTGTCCAGGCAAAAATGTAGTCTGGTACCTTTCCTGTGACGTGGAAATCGGCGCTCTTTACCAAATCGGTACGCAGGGAACGCAGATGGATTTGACTATTAGGTACTGGTAACAAATATGGCATGGCTGCAATTATTTGGAACAAGTCGAGCCAGATATATAGTTTCATAATTGTAAAGAACGTCATTGATTTTGTTTTTTTAATACAACGGCAAGTGTTGTACTTTGATGTACTCCCCTTGACGTACGCACCCACAGTTTCGGGTAATTTTCCGATCCCATAATGGTATTCTGAGATCGAATTGTGTACAGATTGATCCGGAAAATGGCCAGTATGCTGTGTTATTTCTGCCTTATACCTGGCCCTATGTTAGTTAAGCCTTGTCTGGAGATCCAGTTGGCAACGAGTGGAGGGGAGGGGAGGACAAGGGAAGGGAGGAGCGTTATGTAGACTTCGTGATTGACGACGTCTGGTATATGTAGGCCTACACAGATCGAGAGGGTGATTTCTCGTATATATCAAACCCCGAGCAGGCACAGCCCGCGATATCAGTGCCGGGCAGAGGAGGGGGAAAGGGACTGATGTTGATAGGCGCAGTGGTAACGACACCAGGGGTCACAATGATAACGACTGAGATGACTTATAATGGAGGAAGGGCAGTTTTATGTAGGGCAGGATACCACCGTGTAATTGACGACCGGTGTCCGACCCGGGGAAGCGTGCGGTATATAATAGCCTATACGATTTCTTGCCTGCCATCTCCCGCATATCATTTCCCCGGAAAGACGATTCTTCATTCTTCACAGCTCACTGCCATGATATATTTTGTTCAATCAGTATCATTTGAGGCCACGCGATTGCCATTTGTGTCGCTGTACCGGATGCACGGTTCCCTACCGTGGTCTCGTTACCCTTTACCATGGGCTGGTGCTCACACTGTCTACATATCTATTTCTGTACGTGTTCAATTCATTCTTCTGGCCTCCCTGAGCTGTGGAAATGTTGGTCGTATTACTATCTCTCCTGACAAACTGCACGGCCATCCCCTTATTTTTCATGATAGGTCTACCATCCACCCTCCCCCCATTCAACACTTTCAAGTGTATAATAATCTCGTTATTCTGACGGCCGCTGAGATGGGAAAGTATGACAGGAGGGGGAAGAGGAGGCGATGAAAGAGTTGAAAGATGGCAACCATGACGATGACACGCCGCCCCGTCTCTCGGCGTCCCGTGCATTTTATGATTACGGAGTTGATGACAGACGTCCAAATTATGGCGTTGATCAGAACCTACCACGGTGTCTCCAGTTAATCTCGATATGGAAAGGCGGGCGCGATTCCGTTGCGTGGACGTGCACGGGAGAGATGCAATTTTTTTTCCGGCGGGGCACCACACCGGGCAATTAGTGCTTGCTGGTCTGCGTGTAAAATGGGACTTAGAGCAAATTGGCGAGGCCCCTAATGAGGAAGAATAATTTCCCGAGAGCAAACATACCACGATTTGTTTACCTTTGTCCGGCATTATTTCATTAGCGTGGGTCGTCAGTTGGGCACTATCGTCGGCCAGTATTTGGGCAATCGCCCATTGAAGTACATTATATATGCATAAGCACGTTTAATGCAATCCCCCTGTTCGGGAATACAGGTATTAATAGGAAAAAAAGTCATCTCTAATGCAAATATAATGTGGTCGCGTGTCATAACACTAGTGTCATGTCATCACGATAAATCGGCTATTATTATACATAATGGTATTATTTCTTCGTCATATTGAGGTCCATCTCTCTCCCTCCTGGATCCCAGGATGGGCTTGATTTCCCAACTGACTGGATTTGGACAGCGCTTATCATTATCATTATGATGTTCTTGGCGTGGGGTCTATACAGCGATGGGTGTTATACCAAGGGCCCATGCTCCTATAGCGTCTCTCACAGCTATACGCACGACGGGCTTGCACTCGCCTCGAAGTCTCTGCATATTGCAGTGAGATATGCTGAGAAAAGAAAAAAAAGCAATATTATACCTCACACCCTAATTATTCTGAATTTTGTTTGGACAAAGGCAAATGAATGATCGATGGAAAATACCTCCGAGGCTTTGATCCTCATAAATATCCATAAAGGCTAAGGATAACAGTGAAATCTTTCAGAGGGCACATTATGTAAACCATTGCTCAAAGTGATGTCTGGCTTTCTGAAGAAAAAAAATAACTCATGCATGGACGTTATAATACAGTATAGGCCTACTGTATATGAGGAATTGTATGGAAAGTATATATACTGCCTTATGTGATGCTTTGGTTTAGATATTCCACACGTCTTGAGGTAGAATTCTAATACATTAATTCCTGGTATTCTTTTTCCCGACGGCCAGTAGATGAGGCCTACCGTATGTCGCGATTGTTCCTTCTATATCTTCTTCCACCTTTCAAGGCAGTTGGTATCGCCGCGTACACTTGCCGGGGGTACGACTTAAAAAAAAAAATGGTGGTTTGGTGCACCGGCTCGTCTCAGCACAGACGCAGCGCTCATTGATGCAGGGCACCACCCTTTAATCCTCCCCAAATCTCGCCTTCGGGGTGCCGCTGAATCCAAATTAAAAACAGCTGAAACTTTCCCCGCCAAATCGATCGAGATTTAATAAAGGGAGACCAGACAGGAAGAATAGGAAGAAACCACGCCAGAATTATCATGTTTTCTTATTATCCGAGGGCAAACTCCAACAAAGACAGATTGATTTGAATGTGCAATTTTTCGGTCGTTTGTATAATAGCAGTTAAATACTATAAAACGAGTTACAGAGGACGTTGCCCAATGGCTATCAATTGAAATAATGAAAATATAAAATGGTAAAGGTTTCGCTCCTTTGCCCCCAGAAACAGGCCCGTAATCTACGGCCGACCGCGTTATACATAGGGCGAAGTTTGGTAAGAACCACGCCGGTATAAGTTAAGTTTCCTTCAGGGCAGACATATTTCTTCTATGGTTCATTTATCGTCCGGCCTCATGGAGAACATTCAACTTTCGTTTCTTTTTCTTTTTGTCCCTCTCTGTTTCTGTCTCCCCTCTCATGCTCTCCACTCCTTCCTATAGGGCCTAGATGTAGGCCTACATACACGCCGAGAGTGCTATCTGAATGAATTTGAATGAGAAGGAGAAAGAAGGCTGTATAATTATGTTTGGGTAAAAGCGCTATTGCACCAATGTGGTATGTGCATGCTTGCACGATGAATGATAATTTCAGAGAGCTTCACCTTTTTGTCCTTCTCTTCCACCGCTGAATAAAACATTGGATACTGAACTAATTTTTTTTTAAATAGAGATTTGATTGGTGGAGAGGGGAGTTGTACCTTCAAACAGAGGCTTACCCCTTCCCATCCCTCCACACCCCCCAATAACTGATCTCATGACGATGCGTATCTCAGAGGTACACGCCGCCGAACTTTATTCAATCAGACCAGGCTGATGGTTTACGAATTGAACCGGCAACCCGCACCGTATACCGGCCCGTGCATGCATGCAGAGAAAGAGAGATCTGAAATGCAGAGAGATAGATCGACAGAGACAGAGAGATGCAGAGAGACGGAGACACAGAGAGAGAAAGAGCAAACACGAGAGAGTCAGACAGACAGAGAAAGAGACAGAGAATCAGAGAGCTAGAGAAACAGAGAGTCAGAGTAACAGCGATATATAAGACTGAGACAGACAGCGAGTGAAACAGACATACAGGGAGAGGGAGAGAGAGAGAGAAGCTGGAGACTTCGTGGCTTAATAACCTGGTCTCCACGGGCCCTCCACTGCAATCAATCTGCGGTTAGTGTTTCGTCCATAACCCCTTTCCTCCCCTCACCCTCCCTCCTAAAACCCTAGGCTAATCCGCCCCGTCGCCCGCCGCCCGCCAAGAAAACCATGCCGTTTCGGTGCAAGCCCGGGCTTCTCCAAAACAACGGCAGAAAAACCTCCATACACAAACCAACGCAGTCGTAAAAGAATATCATTATTCTCAGAAAAGGGCATGCAAATCGCGCAAGAGGGGAACATTTCCGCCGCCATTATGTTTAGTATCAGGTATAATTATACACATTACAAACACACGAATAAGTTCTTGGACATAAGTGGCGTTCTTGATTTCAGTTGTTGTTTTTGAGACATTTTTTGTACTATTTTGTTTTGGGCAAAACCGCGGTTTGAGGTCGCAGCTGAAGCTTATTTCGATTTTTTTTTATTCCACATGTCCGTTCAAAAGTGGCTCCGTAAATAGGCCTACCATCAAGTATATAGTGGTACCTCCCCATGGGCTTAAGGTGGTCAAATCCCATTTTATTCCTAATACAATTGTGCGTCGTTTGGACTCGCTCATACGTGGACCGTGTCTCCTTCCTCGTCCTTCCCCTTTCTCACTCCCCCTCTCCCCTTACTTGATTACAGGTGGCACGAATCGCTGCCCTCAAACAGGATTGGGCTCCCGGAAACAGATTGGACAAAACGGATTCCGGCACATTTGTGGCGAGTTAATTTGGACACTGACGGAAGATTTCTAATTCTCTCTCCCTCGACTCATCCCGCCTTCTCCTATAGCTCTTACTTTCGCTCATCAAATTCAACCTCGCCCTCAGTTTTGTGTTGTTGTGGGGAGTCGCTGTTTAACTCGATTCTCACGAGCGAGTGCGCGCAAACACTGATGTTTAAATGGAGCGGAAAAGATGCGGCAAAGTGCCGTGGACTCATACAAGGCTTCCCTGCTTCCATTCCGCTGGTAATGAGTTCGAGCCGTGCACGTCGGTACCGCGGTGTGAAGGCCAGGCCGATATTAACAGGCAGCTCCGATTGGGAAACCAGCCACCATCAAATAATTTCCCTTTATGGAGGAAGTTTGTGCACTTCTTTAAGAGATAGTCGGAAAATGCTCAATGCCCTGAGTTGCATGCACCTTCCCTCCTTTTTCAGGATTGTCAGTGACTGATCGCCCGTGAATGGCTTTCTGTGAAACAACCTTAATTGCCATGCATACTATAAGATGCCACATTGGACACTCTTGAAGGTCGAAGGTGCAAAACTGTATGGACTAAGATGACCAAAAACCTACACATCCCGCAAATGTAGAGCATCTGACTCTTAGCAGCAACTTCCTCATAGTCATAGGCAGGCCCTATATGTTTAAAATGGTACAAACTTTATGCCTGCACAGAATTGCGCCAACCTATTTGCGTATGGCTATAGATCGACCTGAAAGATACAAATAGGCCTACCAGAAGTTTTGGTGACTGGATAGTCACTCTTACCATGCCTGCGTCCCCAAAAAACTCCCATTCTTTTTTTTCTGGGGACACTGAGCCGATATAATTGCCTGGCAGCCTCGGTCTCTTATTGGGTTGGTCGGGTCAGGCTCTCCCCTTGCGGGATGACACTATGGTCATTGGAATTTTTGCGTGGCGTGTGATATCATTTTGGTCAGTATATATTATTACTCCAGAATACTACTGGAAGCCCTTTTTATCGTCACAAAATATAGCATTATCCTCCTCCGAGTGTGCTTTCAATGGTGTTTCCCTTGCAATCAATGGTTGATTAATAATATTCTATTTAGGAATACTCTTCAGGGGCTTAGATCTTACGGTCAGTTCTATACATGGGGTGGATTTCATGAAGCCTTACGATGCATCGTAACTCAACTTATTATTGATAACCCATTGTATTAGTTTTCATAGGTCATCATAAAGGTTTCTGCGGAATCTCCCATTGCCTCGCGATTTTTCGTAAGTTACGATGAGTTTGATGAGATAGACCGCCGTTCCGTAAGTAAGCACTGTTTGTCATGCCAATTGGTGTAGTAATCCTTGATGTAATTTATCCCCCAAATGTTTGCCTTTGTAATTTGTATTTAGTGTGTTGTCAGTTTCACCTTCCACATGAGCAAGATCGCGCCGGCCTCTAACAGAATAATGGATGATTTGAAAAATTGGCAAATTGACTGGACCGGGACTTGAACCCAAGACCTATGGACTATACGTACCGGTACCGGTACTCTTCCATCTGAACTATCCAGCCCTTAGAACGTGGCCTCCCAAATAGTCAACTAGTCTTTGCCGGGTTGGGATATCAGATGATCTCAGATGATCTTAGACCAAGGACTATAGTTCGTACCGAACGGCAAGGCTACACCGGGACATATTTATGCATGAATGCCGACACCTCGCAGAATCGAACAAAACCCAGGTACCCACTTTAACATTTCCCGATGTCTGCATGCAGATATTATGCTAAGTAACTGTTTGGGTTTGGGGAGTTTATCTCTACAAATGCGTTCGCCGCTTACAGGCTGAACAGACAGAGACAGTATTGAAGTGATGCCTCAAGACAAACATGGCTTTTACTCAATCCTGTTCACAGTCCAGGGGGTCGTTCCATCTGCACAAAATGTCTAACAAAATCGGACAGTTTCCACCTTTAAAAGAAGATAAGATTGGGGGCATTTCAATATGCCGTATTGGTTACTCTTGTTTCGTTTTCCACAAGCGGGTCTCGATTAGGTACATTTCCCGACCGACATTATTTTGTGCTGTGTTTCTTCTTTTATATACGACACTCCCGCTGCAGCTAACTTCTTAGCCAATGTGTGTCACGTCTTCAGTACAAATACGGGGCGGTAACCCTGTCTGTAAATCGACCGGTATCTGGCCAATTCGCAGTTCCCCCTCCCCTCCATCTTCAAATCTCCAAGATTGGGAAGACCACGAAACGCGACCGTCCCGTGTCGTATGGGGGAGAAGGGGGGCTGCAGTATTCTTATTCAAACAAGCGTCCGCGGTGTTGACTGTTTGCCGAGGCGCACGAATGTATGCGGCCGACGTACACGCGCTCTGAGAGGGACACCGAAACAAACCGACCTACCGACCATCCAAACAACCGCGAGGTTCGTGGGACTCTGTAGTCGGTACGTGCAGCACAGACTGATGCGATAGGATCACATGACGGTAGATTGAAACCCAGAACACGATTTTGTCTTCTTATTTGTAAAACTATCCAAGGAAGAAAATCGCGCTGCATGTTTGATTTTCTCCCTTTCAGCCGATGAGCAATTGGGAACTCTATACTATAGGTATGAAGCATTCTTCTCACAAACTTACAAGATTGCAAATAATGTCAGCATATATATTCTCTTAATGTTTTTATCCAAGCTGAAATTGTCTCCAAATGTTTGGCCCAATCTCTCCCGGTTTACTTAGTTAAACAGAACACATAAGAAAACGGCACGGCACAGAAAAGACAAAACGACACACGGACACAGTAAAGACGACGCGACATACAAAAGACGACACTACACAGAAAGATAACACGACACAGAAAAGATGACACGTCACAGAAAATACGACATGACACAGAAAAGATGACACGACACAGAAAAGATGACACGACACAGACACAGAAAAGATAACACGACACAGAAAATATGACCCGACATAGATAAGTTGACACGACACAGAAAAAATGACACGACACATGCAGAAAAGACGACACGATACAGAAAAGATGACACATCACGATGCGACAGCTCACAACATGACACGGCACGACACAACCGAAAAATAAATATCGTTCCCTTTCTTCGGCACAGAATCAGATGCCATGTATCATCGTGCTCTCCCGACCACATCGGCCAAAAAAAGGGGGCACTGACGTCGGCGCAGCGCTCGTAATATGCAAATATCCAGCCGCGTTTATACTCAGGGAGAGGGGTCTTAACCCCCTTTGGGCCTGTGCAGCTCTCCTCAAGAACCCACTCTCAAGTTACTCCCATTCTGCTGGAGTCAGAATAGGAGACTCTTCTCCATTGTCCCTGGAGTATCCTGACATAGATAAAATGTATCTGAAACTCTCCCCGAGAGTCGACCATCTCTTAGAAAAAATGGGTCCCCTCTCTGTTTTGGTTGACTTGTTTGAAGATGTGTAAGGGTTTCTGACATAAGTGTTTAATGGCACGGTGTGCTGTGCAGACACTAGAAACCACCCCAGGCTAAATATTCCTGTATCTTGTTCTATTTCTTTCATCGTTCCAGGCAGGGGAATGCACAGTCCGACGCGATCGCATCCTCATATCCCCAAAGAGTACTAGATGTATGCAAGGACAGTAACAAAATATCAAGGTAAATTCTCCTTCTCTTTCCGTTTTTCCACCATTCCTATATATACTGGAAACGCGGTACCTAATTATTCAGGATTTTTCCGCACGGTTGCAGCTTGTTTCCTGTCCTTCCTTTTAGCCTGTCCGTGCATCCTCGTCGCTGCCCTCACCTGTGTCGACGCGAAATTGTCCTCAGCCGTCCGCCAATCACATTAGCGCCAGATTAACGCCAGGGAAGAAGCTCCGTGCGCCGCTAATACGCGCCGAGAATCAAGCGACGTTTTTAAAGCTTCGCTTATTGGCAAAACAGCGGAGGGGTGAAAATGTCCACCGTCCATTCCCCCTCCGTCTATAGCTGGAGTTGAAAAACCAATAGCGCATACAGCGTTCAGCGGTGGCAACCGGCAGAGCCATCGCCGGTCTCTCTCCCCCTCCTCTCCCGCCGTCATACCTCGCCACCTCCACTCCCCCAATCACAACATCACAAGTCAGGTTTGGGGCGGCCTTACCGTACCGTACGCTCGACTGCAAACAAAGCTGACAAAACACGTTGGTCGCACACGGCAGACTCACTTTGGTTAGAAAGCGCGCGAAATGAAACAGCTGGGTCAGTTTAAAGCCATTTTACGAGAGTATTTTTTTTTTAAAGCCCACACATTGCAGCAAAATCAATGCAGTGTTCTTTCCGATCTGTGCAAACGTATGAGTTTAGAGGCCGGAGCAAGGAAATTACGTTCTTATACCGAGGGCTGTGGGCAATTGTGTGAGACACATATAGGCCTACCTTGAGTACAGTTGAGGCAGAGGAGGTCCTGTGGCGAGAAGTCTGTGTAGCAAGTAGCGCAGGACATACAGGCGTCACCCTCTAGCGTCTGCACGGTGTTGAGCGGGCAGTCTCCGCTCTCCGTCATGGGCACGGTGTGGGTTTGAGCAAGGACCCGGCCCGGTCGGCTGACGGACACCAGTAGGGTCCACCACACCAGGAAGGCCCCGGTCAGGCCCCTGGTCCAACCCCGCCTCATGCTGGTGGCCGGACGGGGTGCTGGAGTTCGCGCCCGAGTCGATCTTCTCGGAGTTGACGTAACTCAGAGTTTAAACTCTGTGACTGTGTGACCACAATTACACCGATGTGGTAGTCCCATGCGATGCTCGGAGCTCGTTCATGGTCCGTGTCTCACCATGGGCATGGGTCTTGAAGGGGAATGAGAAGATGGAACGAGTATATAACCCCTCTATCTCCCTTCCTTTGATCTGCAGAACGGAATGAGAGAAACAGAAATTGTATTTTCGCCATGTTTGTTAAGAATATCACACACTGCCACACACACATAGAGAGAGCCTTGCATGCGCTGCCAGCTGAATGGCCTTTCACACCGCATAATGAAGCGACGGATCATGCAAGCCCAGCTGAAACAATGACAGCCACAGCAGAAAATCACATCAGATTTTTTTAAGGAACTAAAAAAAAACACCACCCACCACTAAAGGTCTCTATTCGGCGTCCCTCTGCACTTGTGCGTAACCGCGCAATGTATATTTAATCACGGCTGCCTACCTGCCTGTCGCAGTATATACATCACGGCTCGCTTGCTTTTTAATTAACAGACAGACGCTGAAAGATACCCGGTACATGAAAATGCACTGTACGTGTACACGCGCATAACACATAACATGGGCGGAGCTCAGAAAGACGCGTAACCATGAACGGTATTAACATCGACGACATGCCTATGCACATGTCTTCTAGCAATGTCACTCACTGTTCAATACTTCTCATGTAGGCCTAAGTCGCAAGTTTAACCTTGAAAACTCAAATTTGGCAATGGTACTTGCTCAGTGTTCGACACTTGATGGCGTCTCATTCTCACCAAAATTTCGCGATACCAATATAATTCGATGGCAGCGACATGATTCCATTACTACTGGTTTCCTTATTTCGGTTCCGGTCGGTTCTGTAACTTCGGTCCTATAGTCGTGTCGGACCGATTCGGTTCGGACCGATTCGGTTCTAGTCTGTTTGGTCCGGATCAGGTTCCATTTTGGTCTGGTCCGAACACAAAGCACGGCTAAAGGCCTATATTTTTGTCTTCTGAATTCGCGCTTCAGTATATGTGGGGCTCTCTTGCAATTTGCTTGTCAACACTCTTTACCCTAATGGTCGCTGCATTTCGCTTAAAGGCTGCTTAGGGTATACGTGGTTGGAGGTCTGAATGTTTGCCCTCAGTGGTGCTCTTTGTATTCGTCGTCTGTAGCCTTTAAGGCGTGAGAGGCGACAGGGAGGATTAGCGCTCTGGGATTGCGGCCAATGGCCGGATGGGCTGATGACGTCATAGAGCAACTCTCTCTGTGAGTCTTCATCTGCCCTTCTCTGTCTCATTCTTCCTCTCCCTGTCTCTCTGCCTCTCTCGGTACGTCTCCCTGCCTCCTTTGGTCTCTTCCTGTCCCTGTCTTCCATTGTGTGTTTCTGTCACTGATCTCTCTCTGTTTCCCCTGTCTCTCTTTGTCTCTCTGCCTCTGTCTCTCTGCCTCTGTCTCTCTGCCTCTATATATCTGTCTTTCGGTATATCTCATCCTCTCTGTTTGTTTCTCTCGGTCTTTGTGTCTCTTTCTGTCCCCCTCTCCCTGTCTGTCTCTTTCTATATATGTCTGTCCCCGACACTCTCTGTCACTCCAACAATCTCCCTTCATCTCTCTCTCTCTTCATGTCTTTCTGTCTCTCTCTATCTGTCTCTGTCTCTCTCTGCCACTCCCCGACACTCTGTCTATCTCTCCAAAAATCCCCCTTCACCTCTGTCTCTCTCTCTCAGTCTGTCCCCCTCTCCCTATCTGTTTGTCTGTCTCTTTCTATATCTCACCGTCTCTCTGCCACTCCCCGTCACTCTCTGCCTGTCTTTCCAAAAATCTCCCTTCACCTCTGTCTCTCTCGCTCTCTCCCAATCTCCCTCATAAACAGATTGGCGTTAATTTGATTTCCCGACGGGAGCGAGCGCGCACAATAAATAATAATGCGTATATACAGCCGATAATCCTTGCACCCAAATGTGATTTAAGCAAATGAAAAATTAGCATCACAGCGCAAGCTACAGAAAGGGGAGGGATTTAAAAGAAGGAGACGGAGAAGGGGGGAAAAAACCCCCAACCCCTGATTGCGAGAGCAGGTTTGCAGTAATTGCTGGCCGTAGCTCGAGGGAGACTGGTCCAGCAATCTCCGGCAGTAGTGCCTGTCGCCGCCGGGCGGTGGGAAGAGAGCTGGGAAGCCGGGGTTTGTGCAATGTTTTCTGCGGCGGCCATTTCTGACAAGGACCGTGCACTGCAACAGAGGCCGAGGAAAGGGCAGCCATTTTGAATATCACAGTCGGCTCGGTTGATCTCGTCCGGTACAGATCGTTTGCACCGGCAGCCATCTTTGGAGCCTTCTAGTGTTATTATAATTCAGTGACAATACAGGTACAAAGAGTGCACTCTTGAAGAGGAACAAAGGCTAGGCCCCAAAAATGGCCACCGGTGCAACCGATCTATACAGTGCGCACTATCTGTAGCATTGTTATGGCTGTACCCAATGGCCTCACCTTTCAGAACCAAAACCTATCCCAGCCCTATATACGAAAAGCCATAGTGTACTGGTACCTCTTAATCCCATGCAGAGGCAGGAATTATCACCCCCTTTCCACGTATAAACCCTTGCATTTCTACCTTAATACCAAGTTTGCTCCCCCTTAACCCGTTTCCCCTTGTTTCCTTTACCTGAATGGCCTCAGATTGAGTGCGCCCTATAAATTGTGTCACTCCTATTGACGTTGAACCGAAGAAATCACTCTTGAAAATATGAATAAGAATGCTTAAGAGCCCTTGACCTCGAACTGGGATCACGATGCCGTATAACGCATTCAGCGAAATGACCCCATGAACGGAGTGTCTTCAGCGTACTGAGCCTAATCGCAATTATAAAGGTTTGGCCGCGTGGTTGCCTGTCGGAGGACTTTTTACCACGGAAATGCCGAAATGAACTACAGACAACACATACATAATTTTGGGCCTGACAAGTGTAACTTTAATAGCAGCGCGTTATTGACTGGTATATGATATCGATAATACCCACACACTTCGTGGAAACCGATCGAGAGCGTACAAGTCCTCAATGGATGCATTACCCCGTGCTGTACCCCATTCCCCCCTCTAAAAAAACCCCGCACGTCCACTCCTCTCCATTCGAAGCCGACGCTGAGGTATACTTGTGGGGGAATGACGCCAACTCGTATACACGCCACTGCTCGGATGAATCACGTCCGAGTACGACGCATGCAGACGCTCTAATCCAGACGTCTGTCGAGGGAGGAAGGTTCGAGTCCTGGTTCGGCGAAATCCTAGGTGCCCCACATGTTTTCAATGACGTACTCCGTTACGTTACGTCTATAGTTTATACCCTATACGCCGTCGTGAGACAGATTTCTCCGAAAAAGCATTAAGCTGACTTAAAAGCGGCTACATCACGATAAAGTCAGCTTCGTGTGACGTATATTTCGTGTACGTGCGGTTTAAAGGGGAAAAGAATCACCCTTTGCGACTGATCCGAGCGGTAATCATCGAAATGTTGACAATATCCGTACGGCATATGATTTCCACTGTTTTTACCTCTGTGTTTCTGCCACTTGGTATTATATGCTTGTACTATGGAAACCCTTGTCCTTGAACTCTTCATTATAGTGTTAGGTTTGGAGGAAAACAAATGTTGCCTATTGCCAGTGCAATGGCGTGTGTATACAGGCATATACATCAGTGCGGCTTCACTTCACTCCAATCATATTTTTTTAATCGCGGGACGGACAGAAAAGTATGGGGAGAAACACTCAATCACACTAATTTGATTGCGATGCCATAATTTGCAGCGCCAGAACAGCCCGTTTATTTTAATTGCTGCTGTTTTGGGGAGCGAGAGAGAGAATGAGAGAGAGAGAGAGAGAGAGCGAGAGAGAAAGAAAGAGAAGATGGTCATTTTGAAGTTGTTGCTGTTGTGTGTTCGCCTCTCAGTAATGATGCCCGTATTTATCACGCACCGAAGGATCGCGTTGCGTTCTATTATCCGATGGAATGCTTCAAGGAATTACAGTAAGTATAATGTGGCAAGAACATTCGAGGTGTACACATTGTCTCTCGATCCTTTACTTGTAATACAATTCATATAATATTTTTTTGGAAATCAGCATGTCGACTAGCGGTGCTGAAGGAACCCCGTTACCTTTTCGCACGCGCCAGCGCGCGTTCGTATTATTGCATTTGGTTTATTTTCTTCATTATGGTAGATTGAGTCGAAATGGTGTCTGTGAATTCAGTCGAAAAAATTGAGAAATTTCTTTCATGAGACTCTAAGCATCGCATGTTTATAAGTGTGAGGTTTCTGAACCCTGCATTGTTTTTAAACCAAAAATGAGGGACTGCGTAATTTTGGTACGAGATTTTGAATAAATTACTCATTCATTAATCATTCAACGTTATTCTATCTCGTGGATTAGGCTTGATCTTGTATCACCCTGGCTGTATCTTTGATACAACACGGTATACCCGTCGCTATACTGATTCTAATCTCGACCAGCTCTGTGGTCAAGTGGTTGAGACCACGCTAAGAAGCATGAGTTGCGGGTTCGAATCCACCAGAGCTGCCTGTTTTGTTTTTCAGCAGGCAATCGGGAAAAACACAAAGTACTTCCATGTCTAAAGGGACAAACCCTCATTGATTTATACATTCTTCTCGTCGCAAAAATCATGTTATGTCTAGAGTATCAATTTTGAAGACAGTAGGCTATAGATTTTTCTAGCATTGCTTCGTTCTTACCAATGTAGACTTGGTAATCTAAGTACGATATTCATCATACAGATTCCATAGTGGGTTCAGATTGGTCGTCTATAGGTATAGGTTTATGTACCGAGCTCTGATGGGAAATCCTTCATCAAGACAATTGGTGGTAAGCATTCGTATCGACTGCGTCCTGCACCAATTGAATAAGCCTTGCCGGATCGCTTTTTAGCTAAATGCACCGTGCCCGATGCTGTGTGGTACCTTGAATGTAATGGAGGGGGATGAGAGGTCTTATAAACTAGATTAGGCCTAGTCATCGCTGCGTATGCATGTATTTGTCTATACACGAGGCATGGGTTGCATTGGTGGGCATTCCCACTTTGCATCACAGACAACACGAGAGAGATCTGAGATTGCAACTCACAGTATGCGGAGTAGGGTGGTTGGCGGATACACGGGCAGGCTTGTCCGGAGCGTGCCTCTCTGGTCTGCCAGCCCGGGCGATTGCACGTGGACACCGGGGGGATGCGAGGCAAGGCTGGCCCGTGGAATCGGCACGTCTCTGCCTCAGTCTTCGCCCGTGCGTGGACGGTGACAGTGAAGATGCACCATCGCTCGTCTTCTCTCCGTATGTCTTCTTACTTCGTGGCCATCAGCCAAGCTCCATCCGTGCAGTCTCCCTTGTTTGCCTCCCCTCTTTCTTCGCTGCCGACCGCTCACCGATGCAAAATCCTTTTTGGTGGCAAGCTGGGAAATGGACGAGGGGCACCACACTAAGATGCCTCGACCTTTTCCTCTATGTTCCCTCTCTGTCTCTCCTTATTTCATCCTTCACCGTTCTCCTCCGTCTTTGTCGGTGCTGATCACGTTTCAAGAGTGGTGGCCGCCACCGAGGGCAGAAAGCATGCAGGCAAGCGTGACTGGCGATAATGCGGGCCCGGCTGGCTGGCGGGCTCTCCCGGCGGGCGTCGGGTCGCTGCGCTCTCGCCCGGCTAAGCCCCGGTGCGGCGTGTGTGACCGAAATCCATGCGAAGACTGGCAGGCTGTGGAGGAGACGACTGGAGTGGAGTGGAGTGGGGCGGACCTGAGGGGGGTGCTGCATCTGCACGGGCAAGGAGGATGAGAAGGACGGGCGGTCTTCATAATACCGTCCGCAGACTAGAGTAGCGTCTCGGCGTTCTGTGCGCTCCTACTCGTGCATATACGCGTATATGCCAAACGCGTACCCGCTGAGGGTGTGAACGGAGCCGGTCAAGAAACTCCAGGCGAAGCTGAACACGGCCACTCCTCAACGTACGCGCCTACTCTACCCCATCTCTTTCTCCCCTCTCTCTCTCCCTCTCTCTCTCTCTCTCTCTCTTACTCTCTCTTACTCTCTCTCTCTATCTCTCTCTCTCTCTCTCTCTCTCTCTCTCCCCCCTCCCTCCTGTGAATATCAAATGAGCGTCTTCGCACTTATCCATGAATATTCATGCTCCGTCGCCATTAAGGTCCCGACTGCAATTTGCCACGGCACCGCACCGACGCACATTGGCTCGCCGCGCGCTCCTAAGCACCTCATTATGCGCGGATTAATATTTCAAATAGAGCGCGAATTATTATCCATATCAATAATGCAGAGACGCGCTGCCCGTGGGGATGGGCAGGAGGGAGGGCTGGGGATTTCTTGGAGCGACACGAGTATGTGCAGCCGAGCAACGCAGCAATTCATTGCAAGGCCGTTCAAATATTCATGCGCATTTGTGTGTATACTGTATACATCTGATGGGCACACACGCTGTAAAAGCCGCACGATTCCCCACCAATGTGGACCCGCTGCATTAATCCCACCCACGTTGAAGTAGCAGAATGGTACGGTCATGTACGTGACAGTGCCTTACCGGGGAAAACCGTCGAGCATGGAATGGTCTATTACTATTTCAGAGGGATGTATCCGAGACAGCATAGCAACCTTTTTTTTTCATCTGTCTCTAAAAAACGAGGAAAATTCCCTATAGAGTTGAGTGAACCTATATGATGGCGTGTTTGAGAGCTTTTCGTCACCTTGTTGTCCGTAAATATAGTTAGGACGTGTGTTCTGAGTTGACACGCCAGATATGTATTCATTAGGCTTTTCCTAGCTTGATTTGATTTGACAAAGCGGCGATGTCGTCAAATGCCATGTTTGTTTTCATGAAAACATGTTTGTGCACTTGATTTTTATTCTAGGGCCTATTAGATTTGGTCAAGCATTTTGTGTGTGATTACAAATCTACGTTTGTCGTTTTTTCTCCATTATTTGAGCAATTTACTGAGATAATTTCACGGGGCTCGCTGCGTAAGCACCAACCTTTCCTTGAGTTCCTAAATCCCTGCTTAGTCATTGTTACGGTACCAGCCTAAATAACATCAGGAAATGCATTACTAGAAAAAACAGTGGCGAAATGCATGTTCATGGTCACGTATGTCGAACATCAATTCATTTGGTATAGCCTTGATGTTTTGGTGATGTGTTGTTTGGTGACGTGTTGTGTGTCGTTTTGTTGCACAAGAGACTTCATGAGCTCAGACTTAGGCATTGGTACAATTTTTTCCCCAATGATGACAGCGTTCCAGCTGAAAGACAACATACATGTACGTGTTTCTCTATCGCAAACAGTGTACACACATTTCTGCCCCTTTTCGATAAAAGTACTCCCACTGCCATTTTCGGTGATTTCCCTGACAAGGTGACTTTAAACAGTGCCGTATACAGCCAACCGGAGATTAAAAAGACGGAAGACGTGTGTGTATGGTCCTCCTAAAATAGCCTGGATTGTTGCCCATTCTGTCTGTCTCCCCGATTCCTACAAGGATGAAGAGAGACGGGAAAGGTCACGAGACTGAATAGAACTTTGGTTGCTGTTTTTCAGACTGTTTATATACGAATGGATTAGATGGTAGAATATGTTCGAGGCGAGGCGTATAACCATACGGTATGCGTGGTGGGTTGCGTGGTAGGTTAGTTGGTTGTGTTTTTTTCTTGATTATACGCTGCTTGATAATTACGTGTCCGCACCTCCATGGTATATCCATTTCTGTTAAATATTCCAACCTGTAGACATGTCTCTATCGCTGTCGTCTGTATAAACGAACTCTACTCCACGTATATACCTGGACCATCGCTATCACCAATACGCAGTAACCACAGCAACCACCTGAACACCTATACAACGAGACGCTTTGTGCTTGTGCTGAGCCAATGAGTACAGTGCATGGCATGTACCCAAACCCAAACCAAAACAAAAACAAAATCAGCGGCACCTCTCCTATGGTCCCCGAGGGCTGAAGGGGAGGGGGGAGGAATCCTGCAGAGCTTGCTTATTATTAGTCGGCCAGGGCGGGAATTATATCCCTCCCTCCCCTCCCCGTGATGAAATCGCTGCCTCTCGCGAGACGGGACCGATCCATATCTGGTCCTTAAATCAATGGGGTTTACTCAGTAATGGGCCAAGCGGATAGGTGGACAAGGGAGAGGGGGAGCTTTGGTGGTGAGATTCTCCCCCTTCCTCTCCCTCTCTCCCTTTCTCTACCGTCCCAGCCTCCGGTGGGGGTATAGGGGGGGCTGGGGTGGCGCGGATTCAGTCATAGATCTTGCGGATAGCTGATGGCGTAACACGCACTTAATAAGAGGAGGTTTCTCTCAGCGCGCCCGCTCGATTCGCGTATCAAGTTTCGGCGTTGGGAAAAACACCAGACCGCCCGCACATGCACACACACACACACACACAACATTGGTGTCTCTTTCTAATTCTGCTGTCTCGTCTTCTACAGAGCCCCGTTGTGGGGTATAGGCCTATAGAGAGGGTGAAGAGAACGCTTCTATTGGCTTCAAGGAGGTTGGCCAGATTTCAATATCCGCTGACGGGCAGTCTAGCCGGCATGGCTTTGCCCCCCCCCCCTCTGTCTCCCTCGGTTGTGTCCCGATTCAGAAAAAAAAATATCGCAGTTTGAGAAAGCAAAATTTCTTAGAGAAATTGGATACGATATAATTGTGTTAGGCCTTGCTGGCTTCTTACCTCGTGCCTATACCAGATTGTCTGTCTGTCTGTATTATGTGTGTGTCTGCCTGCCTGTTTGTCTCTGTATGTTAATGTGTTTCTATCTGTCTGTCGATCTCTCCTTCTATTTGTTTGTATGTTTCTTATATTCTAAACTCTTTCCATTGTGCTCTCTGGCCGTTTCGTAAATGTCCGTAAATATCCAGAAATGCCTTACTGTCTGTCTGTCTGTCTGTCGGTCTCTCTGTCTATCTACCTCTTCTCATTGGTGTTTGTCGAGTCCCCAAATGCATATAGGCTATAATGCGATGTCGTAACAAGCGTAAGTATTGCGTCCTAATTTAATACAGGGTTATGGCAGTATTGCTCATCCCAGTAACTACGTATTGTAACAATAGTTGCTGCTTTGATGAAATCGAGACAAATAAAGCGGCAGATGAATCTTGAATCCACACTCGTTCTTCACATCCTTCTCTCTTATGCAAGCTGCACTCGAAATTGTTAGTTTACTACCCGCCAGACACTCAAGACCTTTCACTCAACACTTGAATTTGCTTTGCTTTGACTTGGCTAATTTCCATCAGCATTGTGGTGTTGGCTTTTAGTGCGTTCGGTGTCTATCTGTAGCAATGACTTTGTCAACTGAACGGACTCGATGCTAAAGTGAAACTTGTCCAAACAGTTGTCAGATGAGAGGGGCAGTAAAAAAAAAGTCAGATTTTTGTTCCCTTGTCGATTTGAGCGACAGTCTGGCGCAGAAAGTCAACTGATGGTTTTAACCCCCTCTCCCCTCCTTCCCTTCTCCCCTCACAGCCTCTCAACCCCTTCCCCGTCCTGTCTCCATGTACGGTACGGAAAATATTGACGCACCACACTACGTGCCTTATGAAAACACAACCACAAAAATGCCCCGTGAACGTGGATGTGGTCGCACAAAACAGCACCCTTCTCTCGCAGACTCACACCGCTGAACCGTCACCACTGCCCCACAGTCACCATTCTATTTACCTTGGCTTCTCCGTTGTTTCCGTGGTTTTAGTGGCGTGGGTTCTAGTTTCTTTTCTTTTTTGACAAGGAAAAGCAAGAAATTTGCCACCAGCGTGTACTATAGGAGTGGTGCGATGCAGCTTCGCCTGAACGGGTCCATCATTCGTCGTGTCCCCTATCCGATCCTGTCTCTCTCTCTATCTCTCCTATTTCTTCTCTTTTTCCCCCTCCTGCCCTCGCGTGAAGGTATTTGGGGATTGCTTTATCGATTGGCTTTCTAGGTGACAAAGCAATAATGTTGACGGCTTGAGTGTCAAGGGAGAGATGGAGTGGAGGGGGTGAGGAAGAAGAGGGAAGAAGGGCACCGGGCAAGAAGACGATGGTTGCAGGCTTTTTATCTATTTTTTTCCCCCGCCGTGGCGGGCCCTTTCCTCTTGTCAGAGGAGTCCCGGTTTTCTAACGGGAGACGAAAATAGGGCCGAGCGGATCTCATAACCGGGGAGGAGGCGAGGAACGGCCACCGACAAAGTCAAGAATGAAAGATTGAAAGAGCGAGGGAGAGAAGGAGAGGCATGACAGATTGAAAGAAAGTGAGGAAGAGAATTGGGAAAGGGGGGGGGTCGGAGGGAGAAAGGAGGAGGGGAGACAGTGAAGAAGAGACGCAGACAATGACGCGGGCAGAGACAGGGCCTTCCTCTGAAAATTTCACAGTCCGTGCTGCAGCCGATAATTTGCTCAAACAAATGACTTTGGTGTATTGTGGAGGTGCTAGCTTGATGTTCAATGGGTCAGAAATTAAATGGAAATCGAGTCTGAAGCACTATGTTGAATTAGATAAAATCCTTCGTAACTTTGCACACGCTGAAGCGTTTTTGCTTTGTGTTTGGTTTTCTAGTGTTTTGATCCCTGAGATGGCAAGTTTGAGAGAAATGTATATACGAGGTGGCCCACCAAAGTGTTGAGGTGGGCAGTTTAATATGCCGGGAAGACCCTTGGCAGAGAGAGACGGAGACAGCAGGAGAGGTAGAGAGAGAGAGAGGAAGACATAGTGGCAGACAGAGACAGAGGGAGACACAGAAACAGCGAGACAGAGTGACAGGCAGAGACAGAGAAACAGAAGCAGAGACAGAGGGAGAGATAGAGACGAATGGTGAGACAGAGAAACAGCGATAGAGATGGCAAATGACAGACAGTGAGACAGAGATAAATTGACAGACAGAGGGAGACAGAGGAGGTCGGTTCAGCCAGGGAAGTGCGTTCGAGTGGATGGGCTGAGCGTGGCCAGGGGGTGAGACCTTATTTTTTCGGTGTTGGGGTGACGCGTGGGTAGATCAGGGTGCGTGCTTCAGGGAAGCATCCAACATCGCAGGCCCTCGGGAGGAGGGAGGAGGGGTGACTCATTTGCCCCTAATCACACATCGGTGCCTATGCGATGGGTATAAGCTATACACCATCTATATAGCTGCGCGGTGATATAATACGATCTTTGATTACAGCTGGGCAACTCTGACGGATCGATCTCTATAGCAAAACAGCTCGCGCGTCACATGCCGCACACGTTCTCTGGACGCGTGTATTGACGTGATAACCGCCCCCCTCGCGTATTAAAGTAAAGCGCATCGCTCAGGGATACAATTCCAGCAAATCCAACCGAAATAAGCTAACCGCACCCACCGATACGTGCGCATGCTCTCACGGCGCACCATCTGCATGCGTGCGCCACTATGATATGTCAGAACTTTGCGGTACGTTTTGGTATAACACTTTCGATCTCATCGGGAGTGGGTCACATTGGTGAAGATGCGTTTCCTGTAGGCCCTACCGTGCGCCACCGGCAATACTGATGCTAATGAGCGGTTTTACGTATAAGATAAACCACAAATCCACTCAAAATAATTCGCATTCAAACAGCAAAGCAAGTTAGAAGGTATATCAAGGTGAATGGTACGACGTAAACATGTTTTGGCGTATAAGTCGTAGAAGCACGATACACTTATTCACGACAATCAACACTTGTCGATCTCCAATCATCGCCTACTATTGTCAACTACCAAAAAAAAGACTCTGATTGCAATCGGAAAGATGTGTATTTTCTTTATGCGCAAACATTCAAAATAATCCTCTTGAATAGCTTCCCGCTTAGCCACTGCCTCCCCGCATACGCTTACAAATTATATCTGCCTTGTTTTGATATCATGGCAGTCAAAAGCTTGAGAGTAAAATACGACTCGGTTGTTGCGAGAAGGGAATGCCTCCAATCAGCGCCTACTATTGTCAACTCCCCCAAAAGACTGCTGTCTCAATAAGAAAGACGTGTAATCTCTTCAGGCAAACATTCAAAGTAATCGTCTTGAATAGCTTCCCGCCTAACCGCTGCCTCCCCCGGATACTGCGAATTATATCCACCTTGTCTTGACATCATGGCAGTCAAAAGCTTGACAGTAAAGTACACTCGGTTTTTGCGAGAAGGGAAAAAAATAGCGGCGGGCAATGTTGTTTCAGTGATTCGCGGATCCATTGAGCTGCAAAATGTCAACGGTGTGCCGTTACACGCGCGCGCGATGTACGAAAGAGAGGAAAAAAGTTGTACACCTTGAATGCGTCCATCTTCGGCTGTGTTTCCGTCAACTGTATCTCCTGTCGTGCGTCACACCTTTAAAGGATTTACAGGTAGCAAGGGTGGGGTGGGAATTTTCTTTCTTCGTGGCTCTACTCGACAGGCATCCTTTTCAATCGACACCAGTCAATGCGGCACTTAGCGGCTAAGTGGGGGTCGATTGGGATAATTGCAAATGGAAGGAGGGTAGCGCGCCCTCATACGATCCCCACCCCTCGAGCCGAGCCTATACTTCCTCGCTGATAACTTTTTAAGAGCGGGCTGGCACGTTCAGTTGGCACGCTTCGATGGCCAGTTGATCCCCACCCCCTTCCTCTTCTCCCTCGATCGAGGACCTCTCCTGCCCCTCACTCCTTCCTCCGCCCTCCTCCCCATGCACGATCGTTTTCCGAGTGCGGGATGATTCATTAGTCACCCCTACCCCGTCTCTCTGTCCTCATCTCATCCTCACGATCTATCACTTTGCCCCCTCCCCCTCTCTCTCTCTCTCTTTCTGGCTCTCTCTCCCTCTCTCTCTCTCTCCATCCCCTCTCTTTCACTCATACTCCGTCCGTCTCTCTCTATCCATCTCTGTTTCTGTCTGTCCGTCTTTCTGTCTATCTGTCTGTTTCACTCTCCCAGTGTCTCCCTGTTTATCTATGCCTCCCTCTGCACGCTCTCTGGCTCTGTCTCTGTCTCGGTCTCGGTCTCGGTCTCGGTCTCTTTCTCTTTCTATTCTCCCCATCTTCATTCTATCTCTGCCCGTAACTATTCCCTTCAATGCAGATAATGGACGGGCAGGTAGAGGGTAAAGACCAACCAGATTACAGGGGAGGAAACCCAAACCTTTCCTCTCCGTTACGGCCTGCCATGCAGCCGACCGGCCAAGCTAGGAGAAACCCAGTGAAACCTATCGCGGGATAGCAGGTGGTTATCTGATGCCCTGCCCGATGGGGGACGGTGAAAAACGAGACCTCGTATCCCCCGTCCCCTTTCCTCAACCATCATGTTTCCCCTGCATGTATTAAAGTATATGGCTACGGATTGGCCTGATATGCGTACCAGTCTAGGTAGGGGCAGGGTGAGGAAGCGTCTTTAGCCACTGATGTTGTATATTACGGCTGTCCCATGCATGGGTTGCGCATGTTGCTTGGTGTGTAAAACCTATTCCACATAAATATTATATAAGCGCGTTTGTTTAAACTCGCAGTATACTTATATAGGCAGTTCAACGTTTAAAGCCCGCGTTAGAAAGGTCTGCCGTGCACGGAAAAGCAATTCATGCCGAAGCAGTGTCCGTTTCACTCGGCAATAAAGCTCGGCTTTCCAGGGGTAAACAAACTCCTCCAATAAAAACCCAACAACAAACACCTAGGACAACAAATCCACCGAAACCGAGAGTGATAAATTGGGAAATGCATCGGCCGGCTCGAAACCATATCCGAAACCCATTACAGGCTCGATGCAGCACGCGTGTGTTTGACTTGACTGAGCCTGCATGCATACAACGCGACCACGTAGAATCAGCACTCTTTTTTTACACTGCATGTGTCGTGAGCATGGCATATGGACAAAATCGCTATAGTAACTCCCTAATACCATCACCGCACGCTCAGAGCCCTGAGACTATATCAGGGACTCAATAAGTAGGTCATCGAAAATGATTCAGCGTTTCAACGATTCTTTATTTGTTACACAGCAACGTTAGCTCCGAGCTAAAGGATGAGTTTTAAGAGCAATGTGGTGCACGGTCGCGCCATGGCGGAAATTCTGAACAATCAAATGCGGTAAGGAAATTGCTTGATATTTTTTATAATGAGATCACTGCGTTCAATTTGTCTTGTGCGAACAATGGACCTTTCCCATGAAATATGCAAATTAAACCTAGCGCATGCGCTTAACTAAATTGGTGGGCAAGCGGGCTGCCAACCAATCATAGTTTTCCACGGGCGTGCGCGCGTTCCTTCTCACTGACAGTTTGGCGTGCGGTCATTGGCTATTCAGCGTCTCCTGAGCGCGTATTTCGAAACCTGCACGCAACGCGCACTCGTTAGCCCACCAGTTTAGTAAAGCGCATGCGCCAGCTCTCATTTGCATATTTCATGGGAAAGGTCCATTCTGTGCGCGCCACGCCAGGTAATAATGCCGTGTCCCTTGTGCGCATGTGAACGTACCCCCGAGCCTCGGCTTTCATTTCAGTGACGTCACGCAGTGAGTTTCATTGGCGTCGCTGCAGGCCGGTGGGCATGAACACGAACGGAGAAAACTCATTGGCCGCGCGTTTGTTTTGTGGTGCGATTCAAATGTGAACAACAAACAAAACCGGTGTGGGCAAATTCTGAAAGTGAATCTTCACGCTGGCTCTCATCCGAACGCTCCTCGTCCCAAATGCTCCTCCATCGGCGAATGGGGGGGTGCCATTTTGAAAGAGCCTTTAATTAAGTACATCCTCGTATGCATCCCCGGTGGATGTCCATGGCTTTGAGGACGCTGACACCCCCAAATCCCACATCACCCCCATTCACATCCTTCGTTTGTGTCTGCTCGTCACCTCTGAAGGATTTCAGGCCGAGGATGGCATGTTTGTCTTGCCTTTTCTCTCCACGGGGCGAGGGTGGACAGACTACCCGCCTTAGGGCGAGACGTCCTGTGCATCTGATGAAAGGACTCTGATCGTTCGTTCGGAAGGGTGTCGAGCATAAAATTTCGTATCCCGCTATCCTGTCTCGTTTCGTCCCATGCTGGTCTCCCCATCCTTACTCTCTTACCCTCTCCCCTCCACCCTTCCCCCTTCTCTCCACAGTGAATAGCGTAGCCCCCTCGTCCGCCTGTTTCTATTTAACTTCGGCAGACACGGAGGTGGGAAAGGCTTTGCCAACGACCTCCCTCGTCGACACGAACGAGGAGTGAGAAAAGAAGGGGGGTTCTCTCAAACTTGGTATACAGCACGGCAGGGATCGAGAGGGATTAAATGACGCCATTCTCGATGGAGGTCGCTCTAGCTGTCTCTGTCTGTCTGGTGTTGTCTCTCTGATGCATGTCCGTCTTAAGAGAGGAGAGACGATCTCTCGTGTCTGTCTGTCTGTCTATTTCTGCCTATTATGTGTTTCTGCATCTCTGTCTCTTTTTTCTGTTTGTCTGCTTGTCTCTGTCTCTTTCTGTCTATCTCTGCATGAAGTCTGTATACGTCCGCCTTTGTACCTTTATTTTGTCTCTACTCTATACGATTGTCTTGTCTTCCATGTCTCCGTGTCTCTCGAGCATGGGACTCCCTCCCGCTATGTCCACAGGTCTGTTTCAATCCACCCAACCCCTGTCCAATATAACGGAAACGGGTGCAATAGCCTATGCAAATACACCAAGCCTGTAAGATTGAGGTCGCGCACGAACCTGGCTATAGTCGTGTAATACGGATGACATACCCCCTGCAGACCACCTTTTATCCAAACAAGACAAGAACCGTTCCAAGTACCCCCGTCCCTTCGTCTTTCAAGACACGAGGTAATATCCCTAGCACACCGAGACGAGAATTCCTATCAGCGACAACTCTTATATTCCATCAGCCACAACCGGCTCTCCACGCGTGTGGCTGTTTGGATAACTTGCCGCCAAGTCAGGCAAAAGTGAGAGTCGACACATGAGAATCGACGAAAAGTAATAATAATACAAAACTGTTATGATTACTCGGTGCTTTCAGCATTCGTTATTAGCTTTCAAGATACGTCGCCTGTGTCGTAGTCGAACGTATAAGTAACCATAGCATTTTATTGAGGTGTCATACACGTCAGGCAGAGGAAGTGCTAATTTTTACAAGCTTTTGTTCTTAAATGTTTGATTTTAAAGGTGTGTGTAGAGCTGAGACGTACCTTTAAAACATACAGATGGTGGTTTTTTTTTATTGTGCCTCCTTATCCCATCTCCCAAAAAAGGAATGATCACATATTAATTGGAAGGTCAATGGGTTCCTTCTCGGAGATTTCCTGGAACCGATTGCCTGTAAATTGCCTGGTGTTACTTTGCCTTGATGGAATGGCGATTATGATCTTCTCCAATAGTAACTGCAAGAAAGAACTCACATGCACGGACCCGCGTCCTTGAGGGTCCCTAACCCTTTCGATGAAAATGTTAAGGTACAGTTCGTTACTAAGCCGGCTATTGAGAATAAATTGGACCCGAAAACACCACACATCATGTAATACGTATGGGATGGAATAGGCCTATACTAATACGGCTACAAAAATTCATTACATTTTGTCCGGACTTTAGGTGTTATTACCCGTGACATATGAGGCCATGGACGTAATTCTTTTCCACCGATATTTTCGTTTCAATCCTGGTGGGCGAGGAAAGATTGTAACGAGATCGATTGATGGAATGCCACACTGACAGATTCGTGGACTTTATCCTGTCTGTTTTTACTTTTCTAAAAAAAAAAACCCACCAGTTGTGAAGATCTGGCACATCGGGCGCAATATGTTCTCTCACCGTACTGGGAGATTCAATTGAAGCGGGTGGAGGGATGGGGGGACAGGGGGCGATTGGCACTTCCCGACGGTCGGCCAATCCGGTGATGACATGGGCCTATATCGCGGGCCCAACTATTCGGGTACCGTACGAGAGGCCTCATACGAGAGGTAATTTACCCGCCTCAGCCTGAGGGCAGTAATCCCGAGGGTGTTTTTTTTCTCGTGGATAGGGAGAAGGAAAGGGTTAACAGGATGGTCAAGGCGAATCATTTCAATTCCTTCACAAATGCGACGGAAAAACTGTTTGTTTTTTTCATTGGCATATAGGGCCGAGTACAATGATAAGTCTTTCAACTAATTCGCCTGCTCTTTCTTTTCTCAGTCATCTCATGACGATGGTAAGAGGACACACTGTCTGAAACGTTAAATTGCCGGCACTTTTCAGAGCCATACTGGTACTACTCCCTCGAAAGAGACGACGTGCATGGTATTGTCACCGCCAACGTTCCACGTTGAGAAATTATCACCCAACACTGACGCGCGTTCCGGTATCACTGAAAAAAAACCCAACCAGTTCGGCAATTTTTAACCCACACTTTAACCAGCGTAGGTCAGAATTTCAGCCGGTAACAGTATCGGTCATGCTATAAAAGCCCAGCTGTTGGCTAGTGTTGGTCAAAATCAATCATGAACTCCCAAGTCCCAACATCACCGATAGAACCAAACCATTCGGGGGCCCAACGTTTTTGCAGCGTTTGACGGTGGAAGATCGGTTACATGCACAGCGCGGCAGCCGCTAACCTCATAAAATTCTCGTATTGCGGCGAGAATCGTGTCTCGGGTAACAGCTTCTTCGTCTTTTCTCCCACTGTGCCGCAGCCGCTCAATATTGGCGACTGAAGATTTAGACTCAATCAGGCTTTGAAATGTAGTTTCGGGGAAAAAAATTCAATGCGCGCGGGGAGGGGGGAGAAGGGACGAGGAAGGAGGGAGATATAGGCTAGAGTTTCTCAGATATTATGAAATCACCACGATTGAATTATGAAGATGAGGCATCACACTACCAAAACATTTGAGCTGAAACCTTGCTCGGAGAGTCTGTGCAGCGCTCTGGTGGGCTTTGCCTCCTGGTCAGCTCGCCCTAAGGCCCAGTTTGATAGAAATAAGCACTAAATGCGATCACGGTTGAGAGGGAGGGAGGGAGGGGGGGAGTTAGCTATCCGATTTTCCCCTCCTGTTAAGGATTCCATTCGCCAATTCTGTTTGTGTTCGCTCACCCCGGTTGCCCACAGGGTGCATTATGCTCAGCAGTTCTGTATGACAGAATTAAGAATGATCTTGGGCGATGGGGTGTGCATGGACGATGAATGCAGACTGTTCTATCAATTCGATTAAATGGCAAAAATTGAGCATTCCGAGTTTGGCGATTTCAAGGCTGTGCTCTCCTAATCTAATCGCGAACAGACGGAAATAGAAGACATGTGGATCCTTTATCATTAATTAAATATCAATTTCAACAATGGAGAGTTTTCGTCTGGTACTAAATATACCGCCAGACCCATCTTGGATAAAGTTTGTTTTCCACATTGCTCGTTATATAGGCCTGTAGGGAGCACATCGGAGCAGGGCCTATATAATACACTCAACACAATGTTCGCCCAAAATCGTTGGCCAATTGCTGGGCCTGGTTCTATAAGAAATTCACCGTTTTGATTGATTTTTACTAATACAATCCAAGAGTTGGGATTTCATTAATACTTATGGCACTGGTTTATATTTAAACCAAAGTTGGTCAAAATATTGGTTGCTCTTTTATCTTGTAGGCCCTATAGATCATCGAATATCCTTTTACTGAGGGATGTGACAGATGTAAATCTATAGGCTTGATCAAGTCACGGTGTTTTGTAAAACCAAGTATGTGATTGCAGTTCATCTTCCAGTGAGCCTGTGGGCCTATCATTATTATGAAAAGCTTTGTCATTCTTTTGAAGCAGAGCTATACGTTCTGTGTGGGACTTGATAGCCGTACTCCGTCCTTGTAACAGGATCGTACAAGGCGCTATAGGAAAACCGAGGACCTGACATCCTGTCCGAATTCAATGGCTGTGGCTTCGAATTAGGCACGAGTCTACCAAAGCCCGCTCAGTATGGCTAGCGGCTGCAGTCTCAGCCCTCAGCCCATCGCTAAGGCGTGCCTTTCATCCGAACCGATTGCTTCCTCTTTTCGGCACGCATACCCTGTCACGCTCACGGCCAAACAAGTCGGCCAATTTCTCTGTCGAAGCATTGATCATGCAGATTTTGTCAAGTATAGCATTTATTGTACGCCGCACTTAATGATCGGCCTCCATCAGATGAATAATTGAAAATATAGTTGTATTTATTTCATGATGATTTTGGTCAGTCAGCGTGCCGTATACCCTTTGTCCGATTGGGACAAAGAAGCTATCTGCTCAATGTACAGATTTGATCGGCAGTTTTGCACTTACATTATCGGGAAGAGAAGGTGCTTTGAAATCTACCGTATCCGGTTTTGAAATCAACAGCTTTAACAACGATTCCCCAGATTCGGACGGGGAAGGGGGAATTCGCAGCGAGCTGAGAAAATGTCACGGGTGTGATGTTTCATGTGGATGTTAAATCACACAAAAGTAATGTACTTGGCGCCCGCGGCCATCTTGTCCAATTGAGCCAACTGGTACGACACCTGTAATGGAGTGATCGAGCGACCTTCCCCTGCACTCCGCTCCGCCCAACTCTCAACATTACCTATGGGCAGCGCACTGTGCGATCTGTTATGTGCGGCGTTGTCAGTTTAGCGAAACAAAATTGCAATTTGCTATGTATGTCTGTCTCCCTGTCGCCCTTTCTCTCTATCTCTCTGTCTCTCTTTGTCTCACTGTTTCCCTGTTTCTCTACCTCTCCTCTTCTTTCTGTCTCTCTTTCTCTTGCACTCTCTGTCTTTGTCCGTTTATTTTATTGATTTGCTCCTCGTTTTAACTCTCCCCCGTGCTCTGTGCTCTTTTCAGAAAAGCGAGGCTATAGGAGTGGCCTGCATGAAGAACCTCACATATGATTGTGGTGAGTTTGAGATCTTTCTATCGTGGTGAGTTGGACATCTTTCTATTGTGGTGAGTTGGAGATCTTTCTATCTCCACCTCTCTCTCTCGCTCTTTCTCTCTCTCGCTCTCTCTCCTACCTTGTCTAAACTAATTCCCTACACTGTATTACATGCACAGCGCCGTTTCGTGCATGTGAGGGGGAAGCGCACGCCTTGTGCTCTGGCTTAGCCAGCTCGTTGCCATGGCAATTAACGTTTCCCGCCAACCGCGATGTTTTCGTGCGTGTGATTCCCGCGCGCTAATTCCTCGCCGAGAAAGGCCATTTCCTTATTTGTTTCCAAGGCGGCGATTAACATAAACAAGGTTTGATGTGTGGCGCTCTCGATTATTTATTCTGTCCGTGGCACTAGCGGACTTTTCTGGGACTTATTTTCTTGAACCCGTGGAGAGAAAGTAAGTTGCTTACAGTTAGCCTGACCCATAATCAATCAATGGGAAATAAATTAGTCATTATAATTTGTTTGTTTGAAAAACCACGAGAGGCAATGGATGACTATGATATAATCTGTACAGTGAAAGTTGTGGAGATGCATTCGGCAATGCAAAATAGAATGTCAGACATTGTCAGTTTAGTGGTAAATGGGGTTCCAGGGAAGACCGCGTGACGAGGCCGAATACTGAGCCCATTCCCGCCGTGGCCCTTAGCTGCTTGCGCACGGGTACCGGTAAGCAGTCAACTATAAGTATAAAGACTCACCTACGTCACATGGCGTCAGCGGCGGTCCACCTATGACGTACAAACGAGCAACCATTGTGGCGACCAATTGTGGCAACCGGTGCGCAGTAACTAAACCCCCAAAACACGCCGCGTAAGTTGCCTATATGGGATGGACATCTCACGCGAGTTTATGGGAATTGGTGGTAGCCGCTAGCCGGTGCGACTTTGGTGGCAATTTCCACAATTCATCTCCTTGTTAACTCCAGTATGACCAGTGGATGACACCCCAATGTCCAAGTACTGAACGGAGGCACCAGACCATTGCTTTATCAGAACACAAGGTACCATACCGTAACATAAGGTACCAGACCACAAGGAACCAGACCATGAGGTACCATACCACAAGGTACTAGACTACTGGATCACGAAGTGCCATACCACGAGGTGCAAGATCACAGGGTACCAGACTACAAGGGACCATACTGCAAGGTGCCAATTCATAAGATACTGAATTGAAACACAGGGCACCACACCATTAGTACAGCAATTGTGGCCTCGATTTGGTTTACACTATTCCGAACGAGAAAAAAAAAGAGATGCAAATGTTTTCACCATCAAATCCCATCAGTACGCGGTTGCGTGAGTTTAATTAGATAGAAATGTGACAGCACAAGATTAGCTCAGACACAAACCCTTGCCCAGACATTATGCTCTGTCTGAATTGTACGGTATACTTCAGAGAGACCGTGGGCGAATACGCGGACGTGCGGGCAGCGTGTGTACGTTCGGGCGTTCGCGTGCAAACCCCCTCCCCCCTCCCCTTGCAATGTCCAAGGTCATACACAAGACGCAGTGACAATTGCCAACACGGCGCCCTTTGAAACGGGACGCCTTTGTGACGCGACGGTCTTCCTCGGTCAGAGGTCATGCCAGAAGGCGTCACCTCATTGCTACGGGGGCCCCAAGGGATCATAGATAAAAAAAAATTAAAAAAAGATCAATAAAGTGCTCGCAAAGTCAAAACAAACAATAACGCGGGAGGACTGCACATTGTGATCTATACTGTACACCATTAAACCCGAATTTTAGCAAACCTCTTTCAAAATATCAACTCGTAACATTACACATGTACTGTAGTAGAAAAAGAAGTTGGATTTTGTTGGTCCAAATAAACCAACATTGCCCATAGAAGCGGACACAATGATGGACACCTACTATTTTGACCTGCATATAGGTGGTATAACATCACCGAGTATTGGTATAGCACCATCGAGTATTACGCACATACATGAGATATTTTACGCAATGACGTGACAAGCTTCCAAAGCCAGCATCCTGGAAGGTCACATGACTGTATTTCCTCCATGAATACACAGCTTCACCAAACCCCTCACGCACTCCCGAGGAAAAAAAAAAGAAAAGCGCAGATGTCTTGACGTCATGGCGGACCTTAGACCCAAGCCTTTGATCTATCAATGTGTCGTTTTTCGGTGTGATCCTTTCTGTGCCATTCGGGAGTTTGACGAGGGGAGCCGCCATTTTAGGCGTCAAAAATGCCGGCGTTCACCTTTGAAGAAAGCCTTTGACGCGTGCACTTAATGCTAACATCCCCCACCCCTAACCCCCCACCGATCACTGCCACGCAATGCGATGCTACCCGACGTGCCTTGATCCACGATTGGCGCATTATTACAAGGTGCCGTACCCTCGCGGCGCCGTTTATTCTTCCTCATACGCCGGGGCTCGAGTCGCTACAGTCAAGGTCAGCCGCACGCTCCTGGTTATTATTTTGCTATTGTTATCAATATTTGATGGGGGCTGGCGTCTGCCTGATGACTGCCATGGTGGCAGACATTGGGATTGATTTCAGTTTCTTGAAATAAATCTTTGATTGCTTTGAGAACGCGGGTCTCCGTGACTGTTTGAGATTAAATCAAGGGCAGGATAAGTAGTCGATTAAACATTCAAGCAATCAACCAATATCCAATTGCACGAATAGCTGATCAACTCGAAAATATCTCGGACGAAATGACCGACCAACGAGCCCCCATCATTTCGTGCCTCCTCCCTCCCTCCCCTCCTCCCTCGCTTCCTTCCTTCCCTCCTTCCCATCCACCCTCCTCTCTCCTGCTCCTTGTAATGCCTGGCACGCTGCCATGGCAATCCTCCCCCATGCACGGTCGAGGTCTCAGACAGGTGTTGCGGTCTCAGCTGTCCGGGTGTGCTCATCTGTGTACGGGTGACCAAATAGGGTAGTATTATACGTCATGCCATGCCTGCGCAAAGCCATCCAATTGAGTGCATTTTTATTGCAGTGCTGAGTGTCCGGTCAAGCAGCCCGCTATTTTGTCCACAGTAAACAAGGTCCACGGAGAGCAAAACCAACCAATCGAGTGCGCAGATCTCCGATGGTTCCCTGCATCAATATTCACGACCATTCGTTTTGGCACATGTTTACATGTACGTGTGATACACGTCCATGTATAAGTAC
Organism: Luidia sarsii; assembly: GCA_949987565.1. Taxonomy (NCBI): domain Eukaryota; kingdom Metazoa; phylum Echinodermata; class Asteroidea; order Paxillosida; family Luidiidae; genus Luidia; species Luidia sarsii. The sequence continues at coordinate 11,682,597 of OX465114.1, read as the reverse complement.
ACGTAATTACACGTCCATCTTCATGTATAGTACGCGTACAGTGCATACTGCACATTATTTCGAACGTGAACAGTCATGTACTTTGTGAACGTGTACATAATTACGAACGTGTACATGTGCATGGAACGTGCATATTATGTACATGTACATAATTACGTACATGTAAACGTGTACATGTCCATGTACTTGAACATGATGTTATTTGTGTATGTAGTGCTATACGTGATGTGTATCCCGAGGAATGAAAGAAATAAATGTACCCAATATACATGTATATAGATGTAGGCCTACATGTACTGTTATTCATGTAGAACCGCAGGAAACCCGCATGCGCATTTGGTTGCCGATTTCCGTCTCCATAGTCCTGGGGACGGACTCGCCAGCTGGACACATGAGCACGCCAGACTGTGCAGACCGTGACCGGTACGTGCTTGTTTAGGGGTAGGCCGGACAGGTGAGACCGCAACACCGGTGCACAATCATGTTAAACAGCTCAATACGGGGTCCTCCGCACCAAGATCCTGTCATGTCACTTTCCAATCCCACCCCAATCCCATTTTCGTCCCTTTCCCCCTATTTTCACACTCTATGTAAACCTTTTCTTCTAATAAATTGTCTGTCCTGCTGCTCTCCCCATATTGGATATCTGCCGTCTTTCCCATCGGACGATTATTTTTCCTGCATGTGATTTTGTCCCCCCCCCTCTCGCGCAAGACTAGTGTGTGCGCGCACAAAAGGAGTGAGTGAAGCGCACGATATGAGAATTTCCAGCCCCCTAATCCTTGCTATTAAAAGGAAGAGGTGGCGTTACGGCAAAGTGCCTCGGTTATTACCGCCTAGCGAGGTACGCCGCACAGAACAACCCGGGGAAGGCTTCATACTCCGACTCCTTAAAGATGGACTTGTGCTGTTGGGTCACGGCGATACAGACAAAAACGAACAAAATATGTTACTTGATTTATTCGTATGCCAAAAAAAAAAGCTGCATCCACTTTGCGCGATTGCCGAACTATAATGTAGCCGGGTTTACTACTGATTGGTTTTTGCATCTGAATGAAAAAGAAGGGGATGTCATCCCCAGAGATGTTCTGCAGATAATAGCTAAATGCTTCTGGTTGGCGCTCTACCGCAGCAGAGATAGTTGACTAGGAAGGCCACTGCTTTATATAACTCAGGTGGTAAGAACGGTGGTACGTCAAACCATAGCCCTGAGTTCTAGTCCCTGCTCATTCAAATTTCATTTACCGGTACTATTTCATTTGTTTTCCTTAAATTTTCCAGTCAATTTCCTTGTATAGTTGCTTGAACAAAATTTCTGCTGGCAGTCTTTTGACCGGCATTGGGCAAGGTTAGCCCAATATTTCATTGCAGTGTGTCGTATCATTTGGAGAATTTCGTTAGCCTAGTCTCCAATATAGAGGTAGGCTAGTGATCTCATTAAGTATGCGGGTGGGGAAGTTGGCCGTTAGGTCAGCACTGCTCTTTCATTTCAGCCCCATTGATGGGCCAAATTTGACCATGGCCTGGAAACACTCGGTGCAAACATTGGTGGACAAAAGTCAATACCATGACACATGTGCGCATCGATGCTCTCACACTTTGCCTTTGTGAGAGCGCTTGCCGCTCAGTCGCACAGAATCTTGCCAAGGTTCGTTCGAGGTCTTCTGTTGGCGATTTTAGACATCTTATGCCAGACCATGGGTATTTCCAAGGTAAATGTGACTTCGCATGCAGGGCGTAAAATGAGTGCACGTTACAGATACGAGAACACTCTTGTCGCGTCGTAAAGGCCTATTATACTTGATATGTAAGTCGTATGACTGGCCTCGCATTTGCTGTTTGAACAGCAGATTTTGTTTTATAAATGCCCAATGGAAACCAGGTTTCCGGGCATATGTGCACTTGTATTTACTGGACAAACAATGGCTTTCCATGCTGAAGGGAGATTTTCTAGTAGGCCTATATAATAATCGAGCCATGGTGTCATGCTCAAGAGATCGTGGGACTGCTGTCCACAATTTGTGCGGGGGTTCGAATCCAGCCATGGACTGGACTGTGTACAAGGTTATGCAATATATAAACCAGCATTAGACCAACGTTGTACACATATATTGGTGAAAATATCAACAGGAAACGTTATTTGTCAGTAAAGGCTCAACTGTTGGCGGATTGTGTCGGTCAAAATCAGCTACAAGCTCACAATTTTTTTTTTATAAAATCGTACCTCAGTGTTGGACAAACCATAGGGGGCGTAAGGCACAACACGTTCCACCGAACGTCGTAGTGTGTTTGTTTTCCTCAGGGAAAAACTTACTTTCCCTTCAAACGCTTGTGTTCTTGTGTAAGATGCTTTTCCACGAGTTGCCTCTCTCCACCCCCCCCCCAGAATTAAAGAATAATATCTGAGAGTATATATATATATAGATGGCCCTCTGCATGTTGATTCACGGACTAGCCTCCGTGCGCTTAAAATGGCAGCGAGTGTTTGTATAATCCACGCGGTCGGGGTGGTTTAACAGAAGTCTTAATTGGCGCAGTGACCAGAGGATATTTTGGGTGAGACCATTGGGACGTCCCTTTCTTCCGTTATGAAAACGCACCTTGTTATTGCATGCGTGCATGCATATGCACAGTATTGTGTGCGCGCGTGCATGGGAGCACCTCATCGCAATGTTTGCGTCGGCTAGCTTGGTAGAATGACTTCGAAGTATCCGTGTACTGCACCAATCACATCCACCGAGATCTCATTATGTCACGAACTCCAACGAGGGGAAAGCATATTGGAAATATACATTGGAAAAAAGTGCACTTTAAAAAGGTCAAGAATATTGATCGATGTTACCTCAACTAGAACTGTTCAGATGAATGGGTAGAATCTGGTAGTTTTACCCAACATTGGGCTGGCATTCTCAAAACCAACCAGGCTATTATCAAACGTTAATCAAATGTCAACCCTTACTTTATATTATAGCATTGTGCAACGTTGATATGCGCAACGTTGTGTATCGTAAGAAGGGTTTCTGTGATAAAAAAAAACCACCCCGAAAATCTGAGACAGTCGAATCTTCGGTCTTGGCCTACATTTTCCTCATCGACCGTCTTCGCGAAGGATGCTCGAGAGTGGAGCACATGTACTTTAAGGTGCCACGGCTCAGCGCACACCTTAATAGAGGTTTATGAATGATAGACCTTCCACTGTACTCCCCAACCAACCCCCGCCACCACCAGCGAACATCACTTACCTCTGAGCCCGACTAATGGCTCTAAAAGCCCGGCCTATCCTCTCCAGCTGCGCACGCTGCATGCACAGAGCCTCCCGGACTCCATGCAGTCAGGCCTCGTCAGAAGAAGAAAAAGAAGAAGAAGAAGAAGAAGAAGAGGCGGGCGGAAAAAAGAGAAGAAAAAAAAATCCAAGGAGAGGAGAGGAACGCCAGAAGAAACCTTTTGATGTTTTGAAGCTTGTCGTCGTCGGATCGATAAACAACTGCCACCATGTGATGATGCATCCTATAACCATAGACGGGCACCGCTTCTCTCACAAGATGAACCTCCTCTACACTTTCCTTTACGAAAGGATCAGGGGGGTTGAATTTTCAGCAAGAGCTGTTTTTTTTTTAAGCCCGCCAATCCCTTGGGGGTAAGACGCGGTCTATATATGGAGTCTCTTCCTTCAGACCTCTGCCATCAACCTGTTGTGCATGCGTCTGTGACGGTGTAGTGGCGGGCCGGCTCTGCGCTCGACGAAGGGGCCCTATCATAGAGACCGCGGAATGGCGCGGATGACTCGAGGGGCCCGGGCTCGGCTGTGCCCGTTCCCTTTGAAGTCTCACTGATCAGCCCGACTTGTCGACAGCCAGCCTCCCCGACACACTCAGCAGTGGGCCCCCCTATATCCCGCCTCGTCGACCGGGAACGTACCGAACCACCACCGCGCCCACCGACGTGAATCAGGCGGGGAAAGCTGGCTCCGCGGACCCTTCCGTATCCCCTCTCTCTCTCGGAAGCTGGGGGTAGAACAGAAATCACGGCTGACCCAGATCCCATTTATACCAGGCAGGAGTGAAAATGCAATCCCAGGTCAGCCGCTTCATATTGGCGGGACGAATCGACGACCGCTTTGGGAAAACAAATAGAGAAACTGCGTCAGTTTGCTGAGCAACAGCGACATGGACTGGATTCGGGTACTGAATCTATCTATCTCACCTCAGCGCAAAGACGCACGTGTCTGTACCGTACTCCACACTCCATCGCTCTACCGTGCACAGCTAGCCCAATTTACCTCCCACTCAAAATACCCCAAACAGAAACACCTCGCACATAATCTAGAATCCAAATACGCGCATCCCAAAACAGCGGTCAGCGTGTGGATTTATTTTTTTTACCAGAGGACGATTAAGGGCTAAGGTAACTTCGCGTTACCCCCTTTTCTAAGTATCGCCTTTACCTTTAAAGTACTTCGAGATTGCAGACGAAACTGCTGTCGTGCGGGGATTAACGTCTAGACAGCTTCCCGTCACTGTGTGGCGTTAATTAATCTTTTTCAACAAAGCAATATTTCATTCCCTCAACCACGATAGGAAAAGAATCACCGCGCGATGTGCCAAATCGATGACGTAACATTGATTTTCCTTCCTTGTTTTTCCTTTTCTTGGACGACGGGACTTTTTTTTGGCCTTCGGCAGTCTGTGAAAGTGGATGCATTCGGAATGCTGTGTGCAGGGAGATATGCGAGCTGGGTTGGCCTAGCCTGCTTCCTGATGGCAGAATCTGGCTCCGGAAATTTGGTGAAAGGATTTTCGCCACGGCGGCGAAGGGAACGGAGGGAGGGAGACAGAGAGGAAGTCTGGGTGATGGAGGGAGAGGAGATAGAGAGAGAGAGGTAGGGAAGGGGTTAGGGGAGAGGGGAGGGGGAGGGTAGCGGGCAGACGGAGTCCCGTGCATGCCCTGATTGCCCAACCAGTACATCGACTGGGCCATGCCGGACGCTGGTACAATCCTACGCTCTCTCCCTTCACAAACCTTCCGGCAACGCATTGATCAGCCGACGATAAGTTAATTGGAAATCTCAACACGGTCGCCGTATTACGCGTGCCGCTGGTGGCTGCATGCATGGGCAAAGGGGGTCGGGTTAAGGGACGGGAGAACTTCGGCGACGTATTAAGAAGAAGTGCCGAATCCCAACCAGGGGAGGTGGTGGGGGTTGTTAAAAATTATGCATAGACACGATCATCCCACGGAATGAGTTTGTGATTGCTGTGGCCAGGGGTACTCTGGATGTCGTGGGACCATGCCCCTATTAATATGCAATTGGTTGGGATAGATGCTGCCGATTTGATTGCCTATTTTATAAGGTATTACACGCCGTCTGTACGACTGCATATGCATTGTGCTATGTAATAGAGTTGGGTGCAGGCAAATATAGGTTTGTGTGATTGAGCTTATCGCTGTGGCACGTTCCTGATATTTGCAGGTCACTATGACCCGCACAATGGCTCTACTATATATACCATTGCCTTTTACGGAATGAAAGCTTATAGGCTCGGGCGTGGGCTTGGGTTTCATTCCTTCTTCGTATTAAACTGAGTGTTTCAGGTGATAGAGAACAAGTTTTTTTCACCTCAGTTTCCAGGTGAATGCTCTGTAGTATAGTGGACATGGAATCAAACCTTCAAACTCAGCGACCAAGCTAATTATAAGACCCGTATTTTCAGGTTTTGTTTGACGGGGACGAAGCCTTTTAAGGGCCCGTGAGTAATATCATTTTTTATAGCGATAGTCCACCATGAACAAAAAATGAAACAAGATTATATTGCACATTATATTGCAGACGTCGTAGGCCCTATACTGTAAGGAGGCCTTTTTTACGATTCTGTTTCATAAAACGGTAGCGTGTTTCTCAATCTTAGCGTCATTACTTTACGAATAGTAATAAGGCTTGCGACAGCGACCCTCGTTTTCGTAGTCAAAAATGTTGAAATCTGCCCCTCGATGCCACAGGCAAGATCGTTTCCCCTACCGTTCAATGTCTGCTCTTGAGTGGAGAGCGATTCCTGGAAACCACCGCGTCTGCCATTGTACCTGACCGGCCGGGTATGTGTTCACCGAATCTCCTCGAGTTTCTCTCCTACGAGATTCCACAGTTTACCCGAATGCTCCGCGTCATATGCATAGTGCACCGTACGCACAAAGGTAGTGCTTTGGCTGGTTCTATATGTAAACGCTGAACACGCAGAGCCATTGCATGCACCTGGGCCCAATTTCATGCGTGAAAATCCGCTAAGCAAGAAATTCCTTCCCTGGTTAAAACGAGACTGCCACTCCACACTTCCCTTGACTCTGTTGTACCTGACTTGTATTCTAATATTGGTTGCTTCACATGAAATACTACTTTGGCTGGTAACCCAGGCTGATTCTTTTGAGGATGATTTTTCATGCTTAATCAGATTTGGGGCCTTAAGCGCCTCTTTGGAATTGGTCCCCGGTGTGCTTAGAGGCAGCCTTTCAACGCGGCCGCCCACGCGACTAGACAGCGTTGGCGTGAGATGATCCTGTCTGTACCAGATCCTGTATTCAGTCGCTTAATTTAGGTATAGACAAAAGGTTATTGTGTGATGACCATGCAGTGTACTAGCCAGGCATTAGCGTGTCGGCCCTGCACGGTATCTAATCTTCCCGACACGTTTTTATTTTCCCTATACGTTATCGATACGATAATAAATGGCCCTCATTTTGTTTTTGAAGTTTTTGTTCTTTTAATTAATGTGTCTTTCACTAATTTTCTTTTTTCAAGCACATGATCCGGCGCAAGATGGTTGAAGGGAGTGTACACCATTTGCAACGTGCCCAATTTCTTGACATTCCAAAATTGAGAAAATATTTACTCATCAGGACGTGTGTAATGGTACCAGACATTCCGTGAATTTTCAGCGCTCGAAAATATGTCGTTTTACAGATTAGAGGATATTTTGTTGTATTTTGAACGATCGCTTCGTGGGGAGATAGTTGAAACAAAGAGCCCTCTATGAATAGTAAGGCTATTTAATTTCGTTTCCTCGGTTTTTGTCACGACATGGTTATTAAGCCGAAACTTACGCAGGTGTGTTTTATTTTATGCAAACGTTGAGTTTAAGTAGGCCCTAAATATGGAAGGTATTCTTTGAGCTTCACAAAGTAACCCTAACGCTTTGCACCTCCCGCACAGGACACACACTGTATACCGCAATTTACCACAGTGCCCACTGCCCACAGGGGTGCAGGCTCACATACCAAAGAACACCAAAAAAACCCGCTGTGGAATGTCGTGGTGCATGGCCCTTATCCTCCCACAGGAAAAACCATGTGTGGTTAATTGTGGTTTCAATGCCGGTTACGTCGCAGCCAGGGCGTGCTTGTACACTGTATAAACGATAATCAACAAGTACCAGGTTAGCAAGGTTGTTTGGACGTACTACATTATAATCAATGTAAAGTGTGGACGTCGTGGATATTAAACTGTCGTATCTAGACTTCACTATAGGGCTTTCGCGCTAGACGAAATCCCCGGGGATTTCGGTCGGGCTATTCACACTACGGAATAGGGTTAAGCTTTTTCCGTTCCAAATGGGTCCAGTGTGAATGGTTCCGGGGGTGCTGGTGGGGTAAAAGAAATTCCCAGGGATTCGCCCTGTAGTGTGAAAAGGGCTTATAATGAGTTGCATGGAAAACAAACAGTGACACCGCGGTCGTGCAATTACTATGTATAGTTCGCGCCCATACGCAAGTATTTTTTATCGTCATTATATGAAGCGCCGTTATTCGTAGTTGCACTTTCACCGTTAGAATGTAGCTTGATTCTTCAGCGAATCAAATTGTACACCAACCCTTGTATATAAACATCGCCATCTAATGGATGGAGAGACACACACCG
>OX465114.1:11644675-11674491 GCA_949987565.1 Luidia sarsii | reverse complement strand
TCAGTAAGCAGTTTGCATCACATTACTCTTAAAACAAAAACCCTGACAAACTATGGCCATTGGCTAGCTGATATATACATGTGACACTACAGCCTGTTGACAAAACTGAACCCAAAGCCCGAGCCTAAGGCTCCATAAGGGTCATCGCTGCCCTGTGCGCATTGGTTGTTGAGTAGGGGAGTAGGTAGGAGGTAAGGCAAGATTCCACGGCACAAGGAACGGCCGACCTCTTTAAGAGCCACTGCTCTTCACAACCAGCATACCCTAGTCTCGGGTATTAGGAGCTAAGCCTGGGATTTGTTTAGCCAGCGAGTTAATTCCCAATCCAAATTGCGTTTTGTTCCTCGCCTTAGAGAACCACTTTCACTTAGGCCTTTAGTGTTTTTCCCTTCTTTTTTTTATTAGCGACGAACCGAAGCCACACGCTTCGTAGAAAGCACCCAAGTGACCAACCAACCAATGTACAGTGCAGAATGCATTGAAATCAGTAGGGCCTAAGCCTTATTTTTTCGGCATAAAATGTCTGTTTTTAATGAATCAATCCTTTGAAAATCAATAAATTTTCTCACTTTTGTTCGTGTCTCTTGTTGCGTGATTGGTGTATCATAACCAAACCTCTGATACTGCTCCTAGATCGTCAGAGCAATAATTTATTTCGTTCAGATGGCTCAAAGTGACCACAAGGGGGCAGCAGACACATCATACGCCGCTGTCCATTCAAATTTCATAGGGAGTCAGTGCAGCATAATACCCGATCGAATCGCTGCACCTTCATTGCTACCGTGTGTATTCCCATTTCAATGAATTTTCCCTGGCCAATCAGTTAGCACAGTAATGCTTAAAACAAAAAGTAATGCTCAAACAAACGTTTATGACGGCGGCAATTCAGTTCGGGAACCCCACTGGGGAAAGGGGGATTTTAGGGGATTTTTTTTGGTTGTGATTTGCAAATAATGCAGCTTTTAATGGTATGATATTTAAAAGGAATTTGAGAGATTGATATTCAAGGTACCACTTTCGGTCGAAAAATAAGACTTCTGTTGAAGGAGAAATGACATGTTTTGCATTGAATTTTAACATGCTGCACAGTGATCGGTCTTCACAAAGCATATATACCGCCCTCTTGTGTTAAACAAATGGACAACAAAACGTATGAGCCAGACCAGTGTTATGACAAAATAATAGACAATTTTCTATGGGGTCTATTTTCTAATGGTACCTCATTTGATTTCCGCAAATCGGATAACTCACAGACTCTGTCCAAAAATATGGCTTGATTCGATCTGAAACACATCAGTCTTTAATTACACATGTAATAGCACTTCTTTGGCAGGACTTTTCCTAACTTGTCTGGTGTAAAATTACAGATCAAAGCATCATCAGCTCCCAGTAACTGAGTAGTTTTCTCGCAAAACTCAGCGAGTGTTGGAAAAAATGCATGGCCTTGGCTGAAAGAAGCATGGAGTTTTACATGACATAAACTATATAAAATATACAATTATCTGTGTACAAAGTACATAATTATACATGTATACATGTGTTTATTAACACATGAGGGCGCTCTTCAATCTCTCCACTAAAGTTTCACTGACACTTGTGCAACAATCAGATCAATACTATTCGGAAACTTTGATAAAATCATCCTCGAGTCATTTTTTTTAAAAGCCAATAAAGCTTTTAAAAAGCCAATAAAGGTTTTTACCTTGAAAACTATAGATTTTCATAAAATATGTTTATGAGTTCATGCTGACTAGTAATTTTGATTTTGTGCTTTCCTTTTAATTCCAACGACAGGTCCCAGGGAGTTGGAGTGAGAAACTCTTTGGCTCCTTAAGATGGTTTCTGAAGCTCCATGTCCTGCTTGAGTTTGGCCAGTGCGGCCAGCCTGCTGTCCCTCCACTGCCGACGTTCTTGAAGCCTGTCCAGTGGAAACCTCTCGTTGCTGTCCTGCACAAGAGCCTCCATGGCTGGGCCAGAGTAGGACGGGCATGGACCAGAGTTGGACGACACTCGCTTGATGGTAGGTCCGTAGCGCTCAAAGTAACTCCCGGTACCTAAAACAAGAATAAAAAGGTTTTTGGAAAAACAGTTTGGATGCACACTTCGCATTGACATCATTGTGCCTCCATAGAACAGATTTGAATCCATTAATTTAAGGGGTATATTTCCTTCACCTTCTGCATTCAGATGGATGACTTCGAATGGACCACAGAAGGCATAACGCATCCCTAAGCCACCTGTGAAGACTTTGTCCACATCTTCTGCTGACATCACACCCTCCTGTGTAAACAAGACCAAAAACAATGTCACAAAAGCATTGGCGGCATGTCTGAGGTCATTGGCTATGGCTTGCAATAGCACACAATCCTATTGCAACTGGCTGCACCCTCTAGACATGCTAGGTCCCATAGCCTCAAATATAATTGTAAGCCTCATCCAAACTACAGTATGACTACAATGTGACTAGTGGGAGGGAACTATTATCCATTTGTATTTAAAGATATGGCTCAGTCTGAAATCCTAATCTATGGCTTCAAAATACACACATGCCTGCAGAATCCACTACCTAACAACTGCAGCCAATCCCCATAAACCTGTGTGTGATTATAATCCAATCTTTCTACTTACGGTGACCAGTCTGTAGGCCTCATTGATGAGGGCATACTGCATGCGATTCAGTGCAAAGCCATCAACCTCCTTTTTCAATGTCACTGGTACTTGGCCAACCTCCTCCATCAAGTCACGGGTCCGGGTAACCACAGAGGCATCAGTCCAAGAGTTGGGGATGATCTCAACCAGAGGACAGTAGTACGGCGGGTTGACCTAATGAAAACAGGTTAAAACGTTAATATATACAATATATCAAAGACTGTAGGATTTAGACTGTCCCTAACCCTGCTGCACTCAGTGGGTGGATTCTGTTGACCACAACCCAGCTGTGCTCAACAAGATGCAACAGTGGGATTGTCGTCCCTAACCCTGCTGCACCTAACAAGATGCAGCATTGGGTGCACTCTGTGGGATTTCTGACCAAAACCCTGCTGTGCTCAACAAGATTCAAGAGAAGGTGCATTCTGTGGGATTGCCGTCCCTAACCCTGCTGCACTTAACAAGATGCAGCATTGGGTGTATTCTGTGGGATTGTTGACCCCAACCCTGCTGTGCTCAACAAGATGCACCAGAAGGTGCATTCAGTGGGATTCTGTCAACCCTAACACTGCTACTCTTGACAAGATGGAATGGTGCATGCATCAGTTTATCCACCCTAGCCCTGCTACATGTACACTCAACTTGAACCAGTCTTCACAAGTCTAATTCCCGACTCTCTACCTCCCTGTGAAGAACCTTCAAATCAAGTGAACTTTGTATTCACTTCATTCATTCATTTCACCCAAATTCACATATTTCTCATCTACGGTATATCAATTTCCTCTTACTCTCTCTACAAATGATTATCATTTTCTCACATTATGAGTGAGCAAAAAACAATAGGGGAATATAGAGTCTGGAGCAGTGTTATAGCTACGCTGGTTGGCAGTGGACGGGGCCGACCAGCACGGGTAATTTCCGTCCACCACTCCTGGTGAAAAACAATGCTGCCGACCGGCACTAATTTCACATTAGAACTGCATCTAACTTACATTTTTATATCTTTAATCGTGTTTTATGTGCATCTTTTTTCAAGAATTATACTTTCAATTCGACAATAAATGATTAGGCCTACTTCTTAAACAGGGCAGGAAATTCTCGACGGCAACAACGCAAATTCAAATTGCCACCAAATTCCGTCCACCACTAAAAATACCCTAGCTATAACACTGGTCTGGAGACACATTAAATATTGCCAAGGCTTGTCTCGGGAACGGAACGAGTCATCTCACTGGATGGGCAGCAATGCACTGGCTGCGTCGTTTGAGCTGCTCAGTGAACTTGGAGGGAATGATGCAGGAGACGGAGCTGCAGAGGACAGTAGCATCGCTGGCAAACTCCTCCATCTGACTGAACGTCTTTCTCTTCAAATCCTCGTTCTCTGGCACGCATTCCTGTTCAGAAACATCCAGAAATAAAATCCAAAAATTGCTGGTCACTTCATGGCAGAATGGGGCTGCTTATCCTGTCAATTGTTTTGTATACTCACCAGTGCAAGTAAAAGACTTTTGTGGGATTTGACCATGCAGGAAAGATATTTTTGTGCTCGTATTATTTTGTAGACTTATTAACAATTTGCTTGTAGGTATTCATGCATCTTTCATGTGATTAGTCTTTCTGGCTGGCTATCCAAGTCACCCTTCTCGTTCCTCTCCTCCTCTTCCTGTCACAGCTAGGTTTTCCCAAATCATATTTTCTCAAGATGTGATGGAGGATGTAGATACAGTATACCGGTACTCCACTCAGCGTGTATACAGAGTATGCCCTTAATCCATCCTCTGCCCTTACATATACCTGAACTTAGTGGAAGGTTTGAGGTGACACGATGTATATCTTCTCTTTCAAGAAGTATGGCTCTGAAAAGAGCCGGTAACTCAACGTTTCGGGTAGTGCGAACTCTGCCCGACTGACCAGTCTCCTGATGACGGGCAGAGTACACACTACCTGAAACGCTGAGTTACCGGCTCTTTTCAGTGCCATACTTCTTGAAAGAGAAGATATACATGGTGTCACCGCAAACTGTCCACTAAGTTCTCCACCATGCAAACCTTCAAGTCTTATTTACCTGAACATGTACGGCATCCGTGACTGCCTCCTTCATGTCGTTGGTCACACTGATGAGCGCCCTCTGTTGTTCAGGAGTCAGCTTGCCTCGCAGTAGGCCCAACTCCTTCAGCGAAGTCAGTTGTTGCTCGATGTCCACCAAGGCATCGGTCAGCTGGGGGGGGGGGATAAAAACCAAGAGAAAAAAACAGTTAACAAAGAACTGAATGAAATCATGTTTGTGCATGGAAATTGCTTCTTTTGTACCCGATGACCTGCGAAAAGGATATCTGATTCAGCAATGCATTATGCCCTGATGACCGTATCAGTGGTGCAACAGCACCAGGAGTAGATTTCACAAAGCCTGAGGATGCATCGTAACTTGACTTACGACAGATAATCCATCGTAAGTTGTGATTGGCCGCATGGCTTGTGTGCATTGCTCATCATCTTGCAATAGACCGATTGCGCGACCAATGTTTACATGCCATCACGTGACTTATAGTGGGTATGTTTTCATCTCATTTGGCACAGAGCAGCGATGGAAATGTACAAAGATGAATGTGTACTCATAGTGGGTATTTCTGCATCTCATTTGGTGCAGAACAGGAGTTGAAATGAGCAAAGAAGACTATCATATTGTCCACGGTCTTCTTTGGTCATTTCCACATCTGTTCTGCACCAAATGAGATGCAAAAATACCCACTTTAAGTCACGTGATGGCATGCAAACATTGGTCGCGCAATCAGTCTATTTATCTTAAGCTACAATGAGTTTGATGAAATCAACCTCAGGTGACCTCCGAGCCACTTGGCCAGTTGTCACAGTCACTTTGGTAAGAGGACTGTCTTGAGTCTTTGGCTATTTCATCAGCAGTAAATGACTGAATGAACATGGTTTAAAAATGGCCAATCTCACCTCTCCTATAAAACTAAAAGCCAAATCCTAAACCACACTCAAACAAAACAAGATTGATACAACAATCAGGTTAATGTATAATTTTGACATGAATTGCAAAATACACACAAGAACATGTACATATACTATACTTGAAAGCCACAATGAAAAACTTCAAATGTTGTCCATGAATGCCTATGTCATGGTTACGTGCAAACCTTTGAAACTGCAAACAGTGAGTGGGCACTCTCTGTCATTGGTTTTTTACCTGAGCCTCCTTGATGTCATAGAGTGTTACGTTGTATCCGGCACTGGCAAAGATCAATGCCCAGCTTCGGCCAATTAACCCACTGCAGCCAGCGCACCGATGAAGAGAAAGAGGACAATCTTTCAAAAGTGTGGATGAAATCAAAATTCAACAGTGTGCTTGGTTTCAAGTGTCCATCGAACATGGTTTCTTAAAGCCCCTACACAACATTGGAAAGATCGAAAAACAGAAATGTCCACAGATTTACATGAAACTTATACAGTTTGAAGATGGTTATAGTAGAAACCTCGCACTGAAATATTTCTGCCTAAAATGTTGTATTTTGGGAGAAAAGAGTAAAAGAAATCGTTTACGTCTCACCGAGATCTAAATTTTTTTTCGGAATAAACAAATGAAGCGGTTTTCACGATTTTCTTGAGACTCAGTTGGCGGGCCTGGGGTAACCCGGATTTACCCAGTGAACCTACGGTTGTCGGTAACCGCATGCACTAAAAATGTTGGCAATTTGGCCAGGATTTAGTATCGGAGGAGTGGGAGGACTCTGTGAAAATGAGGCAGAAATTGGCATAAATGACCAGGCAAAACTAGCTTCCCCTTTACGTTAAACACAGACATTCTTTCCCCTCAACTGCGCTTTTGTGACGAGTGCTCTTACAAGTAGTTGCGGTAACAGTAACCCTCATCCTCCCTCAGGTCTCCGACCTTCAGGAGGATGAGGGTTACGGTTACCGCAACTATCTTACAAGTACAGGTCTTGATCTTAACCGAGGCCACCAAGGCCATTGGCCTGATGCCCTGTGGAGTTGGCCAGCATGCCCTTGAGAAAAATGGCACTGTCACTACCAACTTGGCCAGCGCGCCCTTGTGCAATTTCTCTTATTTGGCAAGCAAGGTCCTGCCCCCGTTTTTCTTAAGATCGAGGCCTGCAAGTACAACTCTGATGTGGCATTGGGTGGCATTGGGTGGCATTGGGTGGCATTGGGTGGCATTGGGTGGCATTGGGTGGCATTGGGTGGCATTGGGTGTTGGAATGACTGAGCCTGAGCCTTAGCCACGGTTTCAAAAAAGTACATATGTACTATTAAAAATGTATTAGGCCTACTATTATTAGCTTAGTATTATTACAGTACCAGTTCATTTATTAATATTATACCCTACAACTTCCATGTAATCCATTACCTACCTTCCGATAACTCCAACCTTTCCCTTTACCACAGCATCCGCCATTCTACTTCCTGCAAAGCACTAAAAATATACCAATTATTTGAATTATAGTTATACTACTACTAGTACTACTACAAGTTATAGTACTACTGCTAGTACTAAGTCAATTATAATTTATATTTATAGTCCATTTGTAATTGTGGCCCTAAAGTTTTGATCCCAACAGGACCTCTCTCAAAGGCCAAATGACGAAAAGACAGTGGTAGATAGAGAGGGAGAGGAGTGTAAAGGGAGAGGTTCGTTTTCCATCTTTGCTTTAGTTTTGGCTCAATACGATGATGCGCTATCGTTATCACACAAAAGGGGCGTTGATGATCATTGTTCAATAGTTGGTGCATAAAAAGCATAATGTAATGTGTCTATGACACATTACATCGAATGCTTGATTTTGTCGATCTTGCGCACGTAGCAATGACTCGGTACAGAAAACTATACTCCATGCCTACCTCCTGTAGTTGTATACCGTATAAAACCAGAAATACGGGGGATTTCCAAGTGGACCTTGAGCTCACCTTTTACCCAAAACAAACGTCGGAGTGGTCAGTGTCATGTGCACGGACGTGTTTGCATTATGAATGATCACGTTGGATTGTATGCACTGGCAGCTGTGAGTCTGGTGCCCAATGTTTAGTCATCGCCTCGGCCCCAAACCCCCATACTCTGGCGCGCAGCCAGCGCGACGAGGAGTCGCGGTATCGCTCCCCTGTCTCCAACCCGGAATCGATGTCAATATTTTTGGGTCACTCCGTGTCTCGCTCGTTCGTTTCTCTTTCAAGCCTTTGTGCAAAGCAAAAGCTGAGCCAGAATCGGTTGTCCTCGGAGCTGGGGAAAACATGAATGCTTCGCTTCCGCTGACGGCCTGAATTCTCCGCCCTGGCCATCGTTATGAGAGTTTTGCAACCTAAATCCAGCGCCAGTACTGCAGTAGGCAGTACTGCAGTAGATTTCCTAAGGGGACAGTGTATGTAAACACAACACGCCTTGTATCTATCTGTGTGATACGGACATCGAGTCTTCATTGTTTCTAGTTCTACATAATCTTCGTTCTTCTGGTGGTGGTGTTGGAAGTAAAACTCATAGTCACAGCAACCCTGCCCTGGCCCTAGCTTTGAGCCGTTTGCCGAGCAATTTTCAGGGGCTGCTTTTTTTAGGGGGTGAAGATGGCACGGCGTGTGAGCGACCCGCCTGGCAGGCAGTACACCCAGGTCATGCCTGTTGCCTACACTCCTTCATCTGCCTCCTCAGAAGAAGGTGAGTATCACTATCAGTATGGCTTGTTGGATAGCTCTGTAAACAGATAATATTAAATAATAAATTAAAATTACTTAACCCTCTATCTCTAGTACTAATTAGTACTGTTACTTTAGTAGAAACCCCATCTGTTATTTGTAAATTTTACTACTCTGTAAATGGTAACTACATGTACAATTTTTTCAAATAAATGAGTAGGCACTAAAATAATCAATGACACTACTGTTTGATGTCTGCCACTACTGAACTAATCTCTATTCGCCCCAAACAATAATCAATTCTGAATAAGACTAAGAGTAAGAGTGGCTGAATTTGAACATCGTTTTCTATTCATGCAATGCAGTATTGTAGGTTAAATGATTAATATTTATGGTGATTCGCTTACGAATGCAGGTCTATTGAATGGGCTGATAAAAGTTAGTTGTGGTAACCGTAACTAGATATAAAAGTGGGTTTGTCTTAATTTTGCGTAGTGTGACTTAATTATGCTTCAGACTGAAATTTGACCGCAATGTTGTGTCTGTATTAAAATTGAACTCGTTCATGTAAGTGGCTTTTGACCTCTGCCATTGGTCAAATCCAAAACGCCTCCCTTGTATGGTGGACCCCCCCCCCAAAAAAAAAAACCCACCCAATTCTGTCCAATATTTAGGATCTGCAGTTGCGAACCACTGCACGGATTGCTGATCCATCCACTGGTTCCCTCCTTCCAACAAGTACTGAGTAGTATCTGGTGCAGGGAACCAATGTATGGATCACTGATCCAGATCGGGATCAGTGTGACACAAGGCATAGATCTAAGACTAGAGCCTACAAGCTGTGTACTAGATATCAAATTGTCAAATTGATATAATTTTAATAGGCAGACCTGCCCTAATAGGAAACATTACCCTAATTCAGAGTGAAAACAAATAATGAAATGATTGAAGCACTTTAGCATGAAGCACTTTACTATATATATTTCACTTTCAGATTTAAATGTATGATTGGTCTGAAATTCTAGTCTCTCATCACTTTTGGCCTCTAGCCAAACTAATCTGCATATTCTGCATCCATATACATATATTCCTTTGGGTGTGACTTTATATGGTCATGTTTATAATAGGTCCATTGTCACTTTAATTTATATATGTACTTCCCACATTGATTGACCACAATTTCCCACATCGACCACAATGGATCATTGGGAATAGAATGGGTGCAGAATAGGTTTTCCCCAAAGTAGCATTTCACACTTTCATTTCAAATCTGAAATTTCCTCATTCTTGTTTGGCATCCCAAATCCTCCTAATCCTCAATGCATCCCAATCCTCCTCAGATATCAGTTTGTTGATTTGTTCATAATACCCACAGGACCCAACTGCCTCAGACAACTGGCAGCAGTGAACTTGTCAAGGAAAGGCCATTGTCTGTGTAGATTTTCGTGAACCCTTGTGTCCAGTTTCACATTGATCAACATTTTTCCCATCACATGATGTGTATAAAAATAATATGTGACTGGATATCCTCACACGTACACTATACACATCTTGTGATCTTATTGCAACAGAAAGAGTTCAATGTTTTGTTTTCTTTCATCTTCATCGATCAAACGGCTCTTTCAGTTTCAAGTGAACTGCAGAAACATTGAGTTTATAAACTTTATAATACAAGATGACCTGTAGGGATTTCAAACTGCAGATTTAATCTATATTTTCTCGTCTTTTGTATCATTTTAATATTGAATTTTTCAACACCATCCATTGGCTATTTGAAAATCTGGATACACCCAATGAAACCCTGTAAATGTACACAGATTCCTAATCTTTTTATTTCTTTTATTTTCCCAAAGAAAAACTGATTTGAAAAGTGGTGCAGAAACACATGTCAGATTTCATTATGCTGATCATTTTATAGGTTGGCATTTGAGCTGGGAAGTGCATTTAGCTTTCAATTTGAAAAGGGAAATATCTGAATGTTAAAAAGCAATAATTTATATCCGTTTTTATTCTGTGGGAAATTTCTGTGTATTATCTGACTCATGTAAACTTCCTTTTTCCCTTTTTTGTGCCATCTCTTTCAGAAATTGAGCCAACATACCAGTGGAAGTCCCACTGTAAGTATCCCAGCTTACTTTCTTCATGTTTGCTCCATAAAAGGCCCCAGTCATTATCCTTACACTCATTCTCATTCCAACAATAAAGTTTCCCCTGAATTCTCCCAAAAGTTAAGCTGGGTTTGTGTGACTGCCATTTGAATGAAAGGTAATTCACGTTTTGTGAAGCATTCGTTCGTGTCCATTTGTGATTTTACCAACAAGATTGAGTCATCCACATTGATGTCATTGTGGACGTACACTATACGTACTCCTCTTGTGAATTGTGAAAAGTGGTGGGAAAAATATGTGAGAAAAGCTGGGTTTGAAGCATGATTCAGACTGACAAATGTTGCGGCAAGAATTGGCCAAGTAAACAGGTATTTGATCAGGTTGCTTGGTTAGTGTGAGTGTGGAGCCTGTGCATTCATGTGTCACTGCCTTACAGTGTATGTAATGTACAGTACACAATGTATGCGAATTGAATGAAACTGGAAGGGGTGTCTTCTAACTCCTCTATTGTGTTTTGGTGAACACCACTGACCCAGGTACTGTTGTTCATTCTTTGTTGTGGTGTACACTGTACAGTACGTGCTCCATGACTGGTTGTAATACAGGAGGCATTGAACTTGTTTGGTCTCTGGCGCACTGATAACACAGGCGCAAGTTTCTCACGTGTTGTGAACTCGTTGTTAGGGTATACCGGGCAATCGTCAGTTGGGTTGTGAACACAAACCTAATAAGCTTCAATTTCTGGATCGGTGCGGATTTACACGCTCGTCATATCTTCTTCCGCACCTCCCCTTCTCACCCCTCGGGCTTGCTAAGAAACCGTAATGCATGTAATCCTGCCCAAGGCCATGGATGTACACCAGTCACATTGTGGCCTGATGACATTATCACAACTGCCAACAGTCACAGCGTGCAGATTACGCTCGTTCGGCGTGATTATGGCGTACAGTTCCCCCAACACACTAGCTGCGCATGATTTATCTCTTCCGAGTTTCCGAGTGAAGCGAGAAAGAGTAGTTGCTTGAATTTAGGTGCCGGGCGCCGATTGCGCGTACACGTAGTTGGGCGGTAACCGCCCGGTACCGGCGTGCATTCCGTCAATGTAATTCCGTCAGTCAGCGGGGAACCGGGAGAGTGGTTTGCCTAGGGGGGGGGGGGGGGGGTTGAGATCGGCACCAAATTGATTTTGAAATGTGGCAGGGATTGTTTTCCTGCGACACCTTGCTAACGCTAAATACATGCAGTAACAAGCCTCTCCTCAATCCTCCCTCTCTCCTTCCCCACCCCCCACCCCTTAGCTTAATGTGAGGTTGTAACAAGGAAAATTGAAGAGCAATGCAGGCAGTGAAAGACTAAACGCGTCCTGGGAATTGCAGGTCTCTTTGGAGTGGATTTGAGTTGTGTCAGCCATCTGTCCGGATATGTCGAGTTCTTTCCTTTTTAATGAAGGCGTCGTTTTTAATATCTGTCCCCATGCTGATAGTGTACATGTAGGCTTAAAGTGGCTTATACATGTACAAGCACGTGTGTGTATCTTACATTATAGATGCACGTACATGTACAAGTACATGTATGTATATGTATGCGCTTTGATTTAAAGGGATCAAATTGACATTATACTTCCAGTGTATGCTATTTTAAGTCTGTCCCAAATCATGGTTTTTGAGTGTACAGTGTGTACAGGATATTGCCCAATAATACCAATATCATTGTCAATGACTCTTCTGAAGGATTATGAGGGTTCGAACCCCACCTAAGCTTCCAGTGATTTGTGGTTTTTTTTGTATGCAGGGCCCGCATGCCCTCTTGAAAAAATACTGATGGCTTGCTGTATGCGCTGCATAGTGCTTATAAATAATGCAACGGTATGGTAAGGGCAAATCTGCCCCTGCATTGAAGTGCATACACTGGACACATAGATATTGGACATGTCCATATACAAGCATATGTATGCGATCCTATACGATTAGCAGGGCGGTACATACATGTATGGTATAATAGGCATGATAGGGATGTACATGTACTGTACATTTACATACACATTGCGGTTTATATGAAAATGCATGATTATTTATGATTCATTGTTATTCTTCATGCTTATTATTAATGAGGCAATTAACTGCTCCCAGGGGAGAAAGTCAATCTTGTGTACGACAGTACTATGCATAATACTGTACATCTTACATGTACGTGTACCCATACTTTCTGTACCCAGTCATATATTTTGTGTACACGTGCACATTAGTTTTGTATTGGTACAAAATGTACGTGTACACATACATGTATACACATGTACATGTACATGTACATGTACATGTACATGTACATGTACATGTTCATGAACATTATGTAGTACAGTACATGCCAATGTACATGTACATGTACATGTCCATGTTGTATTTGTACATGTCTTGTAACCATGTACACACATGTACATGCACATACCGGTACATTTACATTGTATATTTACATGTACAGGTGTAGATGGTTACATGTTCATGGACATGTACATGGTTACAACTTGTACTATGTACATGTCATGTACATGTACGGTACTTGTTGTAAGGAGCCAACACTAAACTCTCTGCTCTTCTGCTTATTCTCTCCATATTTCCATATGGAGAGAATGTTTGAGTTCAGCTGATAAACAACATTACTAATTAATTTACCATGTACCGGTATAGTGCATTATATGGACCATTACTGTACAATGTACATGTGTTCAAGCCATCAAACTTGTCCTGGTACATGTACACATACATTTGTACAAAGTCCCCACATGTACCGGTACACAAAATATGCATCCTTGAAGTTCATTGTTAGATTCAAGTTCAAACATGCCTAAATTCTTACACATGCCATAGTACATTGGTCTGAAAAATGTACTGTAGAAGGCCTGAGGTTTCGATCCTAGACATTCTGCCTTTGACTGAGAAAGGTCCAATGTTGTAAACATTGTTAACTGACAGCTCATAACATGGTTGGAACTGACCGGCAAGACTTTATTAGGGCCATTTCCACTGTCCAAGTAATCGCAATTCAGAAACTGGCTTGTGCTCGCGTTCACACAGGCTGAAAAATTGCGAGCGGATTGTGGTTTTTAACTAGCAGTTCTGGTCAAATGGTGTGTGTGTTCCTGAGGGCAGCCCTTGCATGGAGACATTAAACAACCACAGCACTTCCTGTCAGTCAGAGTGCGAGTGATGCATTGTGGGATTAAAAACAAAAGCATCGGTGCGATTTTAGCAGAGTATTACCACGCATTACATGGCAAATAAATGCGATTATTTAGAAAAGTCTAGCTACAATAGTGGAGTCTGAATTGGGTTTCAAATCCCACTCCCACGTTTATTTATTGCGTCCACACTCAGAAAGTTGACTTTGAATCATGATCCAAATAATCGGTTTATTTGGGACAGTTGGATATTTCGATTGAAATCGCCCCCCCCCCCCCCCCTCTCTCTCTCTCCAAATGAAACAGACAAGAAAACACGATTCCAAGCCCATGCAAATACAAAAAATCAGCTCCGGGTACATGTACCGGTACTTTTTACACGTATCCTGGTGTGATTTGATCTGCAAGAAAAGTAATATCAGACAAATATTGCAAAGTGTACACTGTACATGTACGGTATTACTGAATTGTTTGACCAACAATTGAGAATGAGAGGGCCTGATGCATTGACATACAGTGTACATGTAAATTTCCATCCTGCACACATACTGTACTTTTTTTTTAATTCTTCTTTTTTTTTAAATGCAAAACCCAATCCCGCCAACTACGGTCAAGAATGACAAACAGCGCTGGAGGGAATGCAAAAATCTTACAAAAACAAAATACAACAGGCAAAGATAACGCACAGCAACATTACTAGGACTTTAGAAAAAGATGCCTAGAAATGTGCTGGGGAAATCTGAACTGTAATATTGTACATGAAGCCGTGGACTACGGTACATGTATGTCTGGCCAATCAAAAAATGATACACATGTAGGCTACAGCCGCCTTAAAACTCTGAGCCCCCTCCTTTGAGGGCTGCCCCTTTACATGTACATGTATGTACATGTTATAGTAGGACCTTCCTCAAAAGCAAAAGGGAAAAATTTACTAAGAGAACTTGCCACTGGGAAATGGCACTTACATGTACATGTACCTTTGGATCAAGGAAATGTGGTTGTTTTTTGCCCTACAAAAAGAAAAGATTATAAAGATCTGAACCCCTCTGGTTTATAATTGTGGCACAATTATTGGGGTTAGACTGGCAGTCTGTCACCTTTGAAAGCAGACCTTTGTCAGCAGACTTGCCACTGATCTAAAGTCACCATGACCATGGATACAAGGGAAAACCTAGAAAGATAAATTACATGTAGACGTGCATTTCTTCCTTGTTTGCATAGAATCTTTCATTTTGAATGATGGCTGATTGGCTTGAAAAGGAAATGAACTTTCTAAAAATGTACATTGTATGTGTGTCTAGTGTGTACATACATGTACCAGTAACATGTTGATGCTTGTATGGTGTTTGTACTGTACATGTACATGTACATGTACATGTACATGTATGTACATGTAATGTATGATGACATTATAATATATATTTATGTACACTGTACGTGTCGTGTACTGTACATGTACATTTACATGTACATGTCTACATGTACAATACACTACACATGCATTGCATTCCCACTTGTGCCAAGGTACATACACTGTACAATACATGTACGTGCGGTCGTGTAAGCCAGTTTGTGGTCGCTGTTTGTCACTATAATGTTCGCAGTTAGATCTGCTCTAATTAGTCATCATTTGCAGTTGGCTGACTAGATTGACACGTCATGACAGCAAGGTCCTTCTGGGATCAAAACGTCAGGCCCTCTAAATGTTTGAAAGATAGTTACATGAGTCTACATTTATACAGTACCGGTACATGTAAAATTGTAAATCATTATCCAGACCCTAAATTGTCCATAATTAATTTCCCCATCTGAGTCTTCTCTGACTCGTATTTATTCTTTGACCAACAAACTGCACAATGTATTGATTACCAAAGCACATGTCAGTGACTACTGACTAGCATCAGATTATTAATCACAAGACGTTGTCCTGATTTGAGCAAGTACATGTATGCCTATACAGTAGATATGCCTTGCAAAACGGTGATTCACCGCTTGTAGGCTCCTCTGAGATCTTAATGATCATCTTCATGCTCTCTCCAAAGCTTTTTGCCATCTTGCATTTCAAGAGAGCAGTATACAGATGGTTAGGCGCTTGCCGGACAATGCGCATTTGGCATGCCGCTGCGATCAAGTATGAAATTGTCGTTAGAGTGGTGGAGTTCAGCAGTGCTCTGAGCTGAACTGAGCTGAGCTGCCTCCCTCCAGCGATATTGATCCGTGATTCATAGGAGAGCTGCGTCCCTCTGAGTCCTATGGGGGTTGCATTGTGCGCTTATCTACCCCCTTTGACTCACACCAAGAGGTAATTAACCCCACTCACTGATCTGAGTCGATTGGGGGGGGGCATGATGTGACCGCACACTGTACAAGGTCCATGTGCAGGCATTTGTGTTATAGCGCCCTCTGTTGGCTAAGTTTGGGATCTTTCTTACAGAAGTTATCAAACTCAAGAAGATTGAAGAAGATTCATTTGTAAAGGCTGAACCAGTTGTTTCCTTGCTCAAGTTTTGAATTTATTTTAAGTTTTTGAAATGTTGAGGCCATTGAAGCACAATTAAGTTTGCTTTTTAGCACCAAAAATCTACTACATGTACATGTACATGTACAGTAGGCCTATTCTACTCAGGCAGCCATTCAGAGCTAAACAAATATTTGTTGTGCTAAACTTGTATCCACTGAAAATGTGCGCGTTTATTTTGACTGAGAAGCACCATTCTTGATGAGCAACAGTGTTTCAACAGCTTTTTGTACTGATCAAAGTCATGTGGTTCAGGAATGGGACAAATGAGCTCATTCAACACAGGCATTTTAGCATTGAAATGTACACACACTCTGTACATAACTGGTACATGCATGCCAGTTTGTTTCAGCCGATAGACCTGATGCACAAATGCAAGCATTTCTGAAGGATGCCTGCATTAGAGGTCAAAAGAAAGAAGTGCTGTGCATGTACATGTACACGTATGTACAGTACATGCATGTCATTCTTCTACTGTGCACATTTACTTTGGTTCCGTCCCCATTTTGCCACTACTTAGATATAGTTATATTCTAGGCCTACAGTATGATGAGTTGATGACGTCAATGCTTTAAGTTTACATACATGTACACGTACTGTACGTACATTGTACAATGTACATGTACATACTGTACGTGTGCATGTATGCATTTACATGTATGTCCATTGTTGTGTGCAATACAGTTGTGTGCTTTAATTGTACATGTTCATGAACAGATACATACATTTACACGTGTACGTGCTCACAGCCTGTATGATGCTCACACTCCAATGCAATTGATGGACAAGAGTACTACATGTACATGTAGCTCCACCCTTTCTTTGGGGAGGAAGGAGGGATATTTCTGTTAGCATACATGTAGGTTGTGTGGACAACAGTGTATCCCTAATCCTGTCTCTCAGACCAGACGCATTTTCTCTGCAACTGCAGCACGTTGATAGATCGGATGGTTTGGCAGAACCCCCCGACGCTAAGCCAGCAAACTGTCTTCAGCTTCCCTCCTCTTATCCATTATGCCAGTGCTCACGCCATGACCAATTAGTTTCTCCAGCTCCATCCAATGTGCATAGGTCAGGAAAAGATGGGAGCTCCATTGGGGCTCGAATTGGGGACTAAAAATCTTTAACCAAGCTGGTACAAAGAATTTTACTGGACAGGAATTTCTTCATTTATAAGACTAAAGTGTCTGTTAAATGTTGCTTAACCATTTAGATTTGAAATTCCTCTGGAGATACATGTATTTCTCAAGTTAATACAAAAACTGTTGCAAGCTGCTCACTGACTAAAATGACCTGCAATATATAAATCTCAAAAGTTAGAGGGCCTTACGTTTTGATCCTAGCAGGACCTTTCTCAAAAGTCAGATCTTTGCCTTTGAGAAAGGTCCTGCTACATGTAGGATCAAAACGTCAGGCCCTCTAACTTTTGAGATGGATATATTTGTGTGACAGACTGTACCACACTGTACCGGTACCTGAGGGAAAACAAGATTATAGTCAGAGATCTTTAGGGCTTGTCTAAAATCCTTTCAGAAAGCCTTTCAGAAAGTTCTGGTAAATTGAAATGCCAGGCCCTCTAGACGACCCTCTGTGAGTGTAATTGTCATACCTGTATAACGCAATCTTGCACAATAAATCATCCTACAATGTACATTTGATTGTACAAGTTCCAATGGGTTTGATGAAATCGACCACTATTTGTAAAGAGTGTGTAAGGGGGATGCATTTCATAATGTGTGCCTGCGTGCCAAGGGGTATTCCCTTGGGAATTCCTGTCAGGAGTTGCCTAATGAAACAAACCATCGCCTCTAAGAGGTAGTAATCCCTCTCCCTCCTCTATAGCGCCCTCATCCCATCCCTTCCTACTGATGTGCGTCACACAGCCTACGTCACAGCTTGACTTTAAACCTCGGCCTTACAGGTAGTGGGGCTCGGGGGCTCAGGCTGCCTTTTCCTGGCTGCTAATGCACCGTGGCTTTGTCTGCGGCTATCGTGCCTCCGTCTGATAAGCCCCGCTACCCCTCCCTCCTTTCACTCCTTCCCCTTGACCCTCCCCTCCTCAACCCCCTGTCCAGTGTCCACCCCTCCCCTCCCCTGCTAACCCCCCTTCTCCCTCCCTCCCCTCTCCACCCAGAACCACATCCCATCCCCATTTGGACTCAGAGAATGGACAGAGTCCATTCAGTTCCAATTAGTCGCTCAGCCCTCATCAGTCAGCCCACACCTGTGCCGGGAAATTTGTGGGTAGAAGCAGGGACAGGGAGGCTGGGATATGGTTTTTTTTTCTCTCTTCTCATCATCCTGAGGAATGAGGAGACAGAGGGGGCTTCTGATCATTTTTTCTTGGTAATTGGTTCATATCCGAGAGGCAGCTATGGCCCTGTGCTGATAGGTTATGGTAACACGTCCTTCCCTTAATCCATGGCTTCTCCATCCTCCCCTCTCCCCTCTCCCCTCAGGCATAAACCAATGGCTCTACCTCAATTTCTACCCTTCATTCCAAAGTAGTACATGTAACTGATGCAATTGCATCCAAACACAATACTACTTGTACATGTATTTGCTATGATAGCATGATATTTCTATTTGTACACACAGGATGAAGAAATTTGAAGATGATTCAAACTGCTTGCTGACTTAAATGACCATAATACCGCTACACGTATGTAGCTTTTAATGGTTCTGTGGTAGAGCGCTTGATGCATCAGTCCGGTGGTTGCTGGTTCAAGTCCCACTTCAATCAAATTTTCTTTGCTCTCCAAATTGAAAATATGTTGAAAATTCTGTGACTTAAACTTTGATTACAAAATGCTAGTTGAATGCCAGTTGAATGCTGAAACCAGGTGGGGCATTTATTTTTGTTTCCAGAATGTCCACTGCATTTACATGTGTGTACATTTTTCATGGTTTTTCAAAGACACACAAAGTGAGCATTTTGTGCAAAAGATATGCAACTCATAAGCATGTTGAGTTATGAGTAGCATTCAAATTAAATCGGTTCTTGAATGTGAAAACCTGGTGAATTACTTGAGTCAACACTGTATTAAAAAGTGCTAAGTACATGTACATGTAATACTGTAGGAAACTTCACATGTTCAGTGTACACGTACCGGGGGGGGGGGGGGGGGTACATGTACATGTGTGATTCCCCCTGTTGAAAGAGAGAAAAAAAAGTCATAGTTTGACTTCCTAAATGGTGCTCAGGAACAAGCTGAACATCCTGACAGGAAGATGATCGACAACCCAAAAGAGAGAAACCTCGAAAACAAAGCAATTAATTGTGAGCTCGTTACAAGCCGTGGGCTTAAAACAATGGGTGTGGTGGAGGAAATTGTTGGAATGAATAGAGGGGGGTTACTTTCCTGTCGGCTTGCTGCCTAATGATCACATCCTTGGATTCGTGAGGGTGGGGAAGGGTCCTGAAATTCGCACTGGGACTTGGGTGGAGGTGTAATTAGTACAGCTTTGGAATGAACTCCCATTGCAGGAATGACAGTATATACTGCATACATGTACATGTATGTGGCGTTGCGTACAACTTCTTTACAAAGTCTTTGTTTTTATTTTTTTATAGGAGTGCCTTTTGTGGATAGTCCTGCCTTGATTCTTGCATGTCGGACAACCCCCTCCATCCAATAAGAAAACCCAGAGAAATCCTAGACTATACTGTTCTTCAGCACTTAGAAGCAGTGACAAGCACACCAGTAGATTCATTTTGCTATATAGATCTTAATTTCTTCTTAGATATCAGCCAGGCTTCACCCAAGATACATGTACATGTATCAAGGCTCATTCTTTCTCTATGGCACAGGCATAGTGAAGCGATTTCCATGGAGCAGTGGTGAAAATACATGTACAAACTTCTTTTCATTGTTTTGGAAAGGAAGCTATGGAAATCCTCATGCAAACATAGCTTTCTTCTGATCTTTCTGCTCACTTTCTGCTCACTGTCCAAACATTTCATGATTCACAACCATATTATTCAAAGGAATCAGGATACATTTACATGTACTATTATGTGCATGATGCAGGATTTTGTGTCACAGTCTCATTTTTCAATTTCATTGTGATTGTGGATGCATTGGTGTATCGGCACAGGCCTACTGGACGTTTGGCCACACTTAGGAAAACTAAATTCGTCTCTGAAGACCCAAAGTACAAGTACTCTCTGAGCAAACTTTGAGCATCACAGGAAGGACAGCTTTGCCCAAATCATAGAGAGAGTGGGGACTTAGACCATCCTCCCTGAGGACAGGAGGGATTGCAGAAAGCGCAGATAGGCATCTGGACTGCTATTGCCAGGATTTATACGATCATAAACAATTGTTGTTGCATTAGATGCTTTGCCCTTCCAAAGAGGTCCAAGGGGCGAGGGAGGAGTTGATGGCACCAAGGCTTAAGTCTTTCCAATAAGAGGCTCTGATGTTTTGCATCCTTAGGCGGACCTTTTTGAAAGACAGAAATGTCAAGGACAAAAACAGATAGGGTGGGAGAGAAGTGAGATGCATGATAGGAGATGGACAAAGGAGGGAAAGATGGTAGACAGACCCGGGTGATAACAAAGGGAAAGGGCAAGCAGTTGGCTTGATATCAATCCTTTTGCTAGGAACTCCCTGCTAGGATTGAAATGTCAGGCCCTCTGAATTTTCCAGATTTTCATACACGTGTATGTTGGGTCATTTGTTTTAGTAAGCAGTTCGCAACATTATTTTACACTCCAGTCTGTACAAGGAAGTACTGGTAATCACCCTTGTATAAGTTAACATGCCAACAGCAAGAGTTATGCTTGTTGCATGAACATCAAATAGACCAACCTCTATTAGGATGGCTCTGTCAATCTTTAATCTGATCATTGGCTTACAAACATTTTTTGCAGAAAGTTGGTTCACTTGTTGATGGTCCAAAGCTGCCTTAGGTGTGCCAGCTGGGCCAACAAAGCTAGATCTCAAGCGGGCCAAGTGGATTTTGATATCATACACATGTAGATACCGGTATAATGTAACATGATGTTTGCGTTGAGGAGAATGTAATTCAATGAGGGTTTGCCCTTCTTGACATGATAAGCACTAATTGAATGCTCAATGCTTATGATAGTCTATGATTTGTTATACATGTACATATGGTGTGCTCATGTTACATGCAACGTGGTACCCGCCGCTATACATGTACATTATTCGAATCCGCCACAAGATCTCAACCAGCTCAATGGTCAGGGTGTTAAGACGTCTGCACTAAAAAGCAGGAGTCGCGGGTTCGAATCCCGCCACCGCTGCCTGAATTTTTCATCAGGCATCGGGCAAGCACTGAGCACTCAGTGCTTATCACGTCAAACAGGGCAAGCCCTCATTGAATAGATTGTGATAGCAGCCCAGGTTTTGAATTTTTATACGTGAGTGTTCATGCAGTGTCAATGAATGATTATGTATACTCTGTAGGCTGTTGTTGTTCTTTCCCAATGGACATTAGGATTGTTTGTAGATTTTGATGGCCAGTTGGGCCACTAACTCCGTAGTTTCAGTTGGCCCCATACCATTTCAACCAGCTATATTGGCATCTGAACCACTTCAAGAATCATGGCAACTGACCAGCCAATGGGCATTTCCTCTGTACAAATCAGGAAAGGACTGACTACTGTAATAAGGTGCCACATGAATGGGCCAGTCTGGTTTTAACCGCTCCTTATACTTTGAAGGTTTCCTGTTTCGTGTGTGGGCCCCGCCTATAAAATGGCCTTTTGGCATTGTGGTCGGGCAATCCCCACCTAAAACAAATAGCAGGAGTAGAAACTGACATGGGCTGGCATGCTCTTAATTCTGCGGGATGATTGCATCTTGTTGAAACTGAACCTCCCATCGCCCGGCCCTCCCATTTGACACCGTTTGCCCTGGGGGTATTCATCCATCTCCCCTTCCCCTCTCCCCTCCTTTCCCTCTCCTCCTCCTCCTCCTTCTCTTCCATGGCTGTCTTGCCTAGGGCCATGAAAATATAAAGTTTTTTAAAAGCTCAAATCCAATCAAACACCTTGTATTAATCAGACCACGGCAGACAGGCAATAGATTGTAATTCAGAGCAGGCTTCCCTCCCCCGTGGGATTTCTCTGGCATTGTGTGTTCAACTTGTACCGTCAAACGACAAAAGCCAGGTCCCCATCCACCACCACCAATGCTTTCTCACAGTCATATAATACACACGTACAGCAGACAATCCTAAATTAGTCAGACTCGGTATTAATCCTGACTATCGGCAAAAACATGGGGGAGGGAAACCTGAGTGGTATTTCTATTACACCAATGCCAGGG
Source organism: Luidia sarsii (assembly GCA_949987565.1). NCBI lineage: Eukaryota > Metazoa > Echinodermata > Asteroidea > Paxillosida > Luidiidae > Luidia > Luidia sarsii. The sequence continues at coordinate 11,652,081 of OX465114.1, read as the reverse complement.
TTGGCAGACAGCACATCCTTTATGTAAAGTTGAGACAATGGAGCAGTAAGGGGAGCATGGCTAAGCTGTGGTTACATCAGGCGCCAATCTAACTCGGTCTGCCTTTTTTGGACTGAGAGGAAGTGATCGGTTGCTGTTCCTGCAATGGGTGGAAATGCATGTACATACCCCCGGTACGCACACGTACATGTAGAACCCCGAAAGAGGCCACCATAGTTGGGAAGTAAGGGGCTGTGCATCTGAATTGCAAACTGGCTGGAATTTTAGTTTTCCTGTCTTTGAAAACTCTGTTTGCTATGATGGGCAAAGTCTTGGATAAGTCTCAGAATCCTCTCTTGGGATTAGAAAAGTCACGGAAAAGTCTTGGATAAGTTATGGAATTCTCTCTGGAAAAAGTCACAGAATTCTTGCTGGAAATGTCACGGAAATGTCTTGTATAAGTCATGGAATTCTCTCTGGGAAAAGTCACAGAATTCTTGCTAGTAAAGTCACGGAAAAGTCTTTAATAAGTCATGGAATTCTCTCTTGGAAAAGTCACAGAATTCTTGCTGGAAATGTCACGGAAAGGTCTTTGGGGAAAAGTCTTGGATAATCATGGAATTCTCTCTGGAAAAGTCATAGAATTCTCTCTGAAAAAGTCATAGAATTCTCTCTGGAAACATCACAGAATTCTTGCTGGAAATGTCATTGGAAAAGTCTTTGGGAAAAGTCTTGGAAAAAATTTGAACAAGTCTTGGAATAGTGCTGGGAAGAAAGTTGTTAACTCTGACTGTGGAGACAACCATCTTGTTTTAACATGATGGAATAGGGGAAAGCTGGATTTCCTGCCCAGAAAATAGGCAACACGTTGTCAGGGGATGCAGGAGATATGGCCTCTTGCCTCATTTCAGTCCTAGTCGCCCCTCCCAGTTCTCTTCACCTTGGCAGGGTTCATAGACGCACGGATCATAGAAAACCTGGAATGTCCTGTAATTTGACTCGAATGCAAGGGCGATGTTGGTGCTACATGTAAAAAAGCTGTGCTAGGCCTTCGGGCACATGAGTAGGACATTGGTGGTGTGGGACATTTGTCTTTGATCCTCTTCAGTTTCATGAGGATCTGCAGCCGTTGGTTAACTTTTTTTTTCTATGCGCTATTATTGCTGTGCACAAATTGTTCCTTTCGCAGCCACATCAGTTTGAAGAGTTTCAGGTACAGTAACATGCGATTCAGACCAGGCAATGGGATATGGTGTCAGATATTGTGCCAAACACTGCCCTCTATGCTAATTGCATTTCAGAAGGATTTGTTCCTGGAGTTTTCTGTGAGAAATGGGTCAATGAGGGTTTGCCTTAAAGGCTTAACTCTTTCACTACGGAATTAATGTGCATGTCTGTACGGAATAAATCTGAGAATATATTAGAAACAATGGGACACGCGAGCCGATGTATCGGCTTTCCGTCAAGTCGTCAACAGAGAGCGGTTTACCGAGCCGATGTATCGGCGCGTCGTACGGAAAGAGTTAAGTGCTCGACAAATAGCAAAATCATTGTCACAATGTTTTCAATTTGTTTCCAATTCTTAACCTTCAATCATACACGGAGCTCCGTCTGTTTTGTACACTTAGAAACACTGTATTTATCCCTGTAAGATCTCTTGTGCTGTGCTGATCTCTTCCTAAGTGTACATGTGATGTATGTCAGACCATGGTCAGACCATCAGTCATTAGACAAATCCTTCAGTGCCATCTGCCTCGTCACATGCACATGTGCAGGAGATGAGTACTTGAGAGGAAAATAGGAGCTTTACTAGCCTGCAAGGGCTTCCTATTCCACTTGATCAAGCCCAGGAAACTGATCCGTCACTCCCAAAGACTTAGTGTCATGTACATGTACACTGTACAATGTCAGTTATTGTACATGTTACAAGCCGAGATGTCTTATTAGCTTTGTCTCAGTATCATTGGCAGAATAAGTATAAAAAAGTACTGTACATGTAGAGTGCACTTCGACTTTGAATGATCACTAAACTACTGTCACCAGGTACATGTACATGTACATATGTACATGTACATGTACATGTACTGGTACATGTGTATATATCCAGTTGTTTTCATCTTAATGGGGTGCGATCCTTAAAATGTACTGTACAGCAGTTATTGTACGTTACAGTAACGGTACATGTTTTTAATACATTACATTACATGCTTTTATACTGTACACTGTACAGTATGTTGTACCGGTACATGTACATGTACATGTACATGTACCGGTACCGTACGAACTAAATGTAAATGCCCCTAGACCACCAAAGATAATTGACTATCAGGGAAGGCCCCCACCTGAAGGCTGGTTAACTCTGAAAAACATCTCACACTGTTTCTCAATGTGTTTTGTGCATCTATTGAACATAGACAGCTGCAGGAGGGAGGATTATGCGCTTTTTCCTACAGGTACAATGTACTGTACCGGTACATGTATGCATTTACCTACATTGTACCAGTAAATCCTGGCCAGGTTTCCCTGATGGGTGAGCCGTTTCCGATTGATAGCAAAAAGATGAAGCAAACCAACCACCGCATGCCGTGCCACCTTCATCCCAACCTAAATGTAATTAGATCGTATCGGTGCAGGCAAAAGTGAAGCGCCCTCTTGCCTTGCCCGCCTGTCTCTCTGCGTAATCCGCGCGTGGGCCCTGCAAGTGCACCAGCTGTTGCCTCCTCGTCACGAGTTTGGACGTAAGGCGCTTAAGGAACAAGCTCTGCACCATCCATTCCCCCCCTCTCTCTCCCTCCGCCATACCAGCCATGTGTCCCATGTGTTGACGTACTATGCCATCCTCAATCTCTGAGCAAAGGTGCGGATTTAGGAGGCAGGCCTTGTGTTTATGATTCACTAAGCTAGGGGCTTTTTGTCTGCCCCGTGTCCAACCAGTTTGGGATTGTTTAATCAACGAAGCCTGAATTACGTGACCGTGAATTTCGTTGTTTGGTTTTTTTTCATGGAAAATCGGCATGTCTTGCTCTCTACATGTACGTCAGTGTACATGTTGTAGGTACATGTGTACAATGATCCTTTGAGCTGATGTAGGGTTTTAATGTAATAGGCCTACTGCCTGTGATCGTCATAAGATTTTGCCAAGGGGAGAGTGTTCACTTCTAACAAGGACAGCTTGTACTTATTCTGTTTCTGCAAACTTGGGAGCCCTGTCTCCAGGGGTCAAAACAAAACTGGAGATTCAGAACATCAGAGATTCCTGTATGCATGTACATGTACATGTACATGTCCTCTAGGTTGTGGATACAGTATGTATGTATTGATATCAAAAGTCCACCTTACCCTTTGTCTATATTCTACCCATCTCAAGTAACTGGATACATCACTTGAAACGGGTCATCCCACACCAACCCTTTGTCTGGCCACAGCATCTTAACATGATTTACATTGTAATTTGTATTGTATCTTGTGGTCTATTGTTCACTTGGGCAAATACTTGTACATATACTGAGTGAGTTCTTTACTTTCAGGTGAGGTGTCAGAAACAACAAGGCAATATAGGCAGCATTGTTAATGTACTGTACATTACGCCAGAAGCCTCGGGTTCAAGTCCCAGTCTTGTCAAATATTCTGTTTTCACAAAGAGTTTACCTTCATACACATATAGATTGATTAATGTGAGCTCACAGGCGGCACACAGTGGCAGTGTCCCTTGGTGAAGGAGCTGTGTAGACTTTCTCCCTGGGGTGGAGGACATGAAATCCAGTAAGAGGCTCCAATGAAGCGCACACAGCACCTGATTCTTGATCCTCGTTTTTTTATTTTTTTTTAATCTCATTGAAATGATTATAATACTGTAAGTAATTCCCCTGAAATGTCCCTGAAAGACAATTTAACATAAATACATGTATATCTCAAAATAAGTACCAATCAACTATCTAGTTATTCAAGATGATGATTAGGAGCTAATTGCACCCATATTAAAATTCGGAAATGGAAGAGAAAAGATGGATTACCAGACTGTCTGGATCGGCGCAGCGCCTGCTCTTCCGGGCAGTCTAAGAGGCCTGTGGAAGAGCGCCCTCTGGGACACAATCCTGCCAGGGAAACATTAGTGTCCCTGCATTAACTAAGATCATATATTTTTTGTTACACTGATGGCTTGTCTATTGCTGCTCCCCTGTGTCAGCATTTGTTCTACAAGACCCACTTCTGTCATCCATCTGAGCAGAAGTCACTCAGCGAGGATGCGCCTGGCCCACCATCAGCCCCATCGGACACACCCACCGTGGAAAAAGAAAACCAATAACGGACATCTCAGTTTACAGGGGCGATGATTAGGACGACCGTCGCCGCAAAGCCAACAGATTAAGGATGACTTGACAGCAGACTCTGTGTCCACGTGCTCTCTCCTCTCCCCCTCCCCTCTCCTCCCCTCCTCCCCTCCTCCCCCTCGTGATTTTAAGACGGCACAATTTGCACTTTCCTGTAGGCTCTGACAATCCCGAAAACCCCTTGCACTTCCTGTGACTGGACTTCAGAGAAGGCAGGGGGGAAAATGATTGGAGGAGGGGGTGGGACTGACTCGTGAATAATCATGAGTACATTACTCTCTCTCTATTGCTGGTTGGCAGTTCAGGGGTCAACTCACAGCAACGCTGATTGAACAGCAAGGATTTATAGCATTATTGGCCTTCTGATTGGTGGGAGGTTTACCCTGAGGAATATTCATGCCCTGAGCTGATTGGCCAGTCAGCCGTAACTGCTCTAGCATGGCGTAGGGTTGAAGGAGAGACGGGGATCCTTGCAAAAGGGGAGGAGAGGAGATCTTGGTGTCGGGGTTTCCTGAAGGAAAGTGGGTTGATTGTGTGCCGGGCTATAAATACTGGGCTGACTGGGGCACAGGGGACCATAGTGACTTTTGTTTGCCGCCTAGCGAGGTAGTCAGCTGGCTCAGGGTTCTGATCACTTCCTCGTCTTCGTCCAGTAGTCTGCATTCGCCCTGTCAGCAACGTTGCCCAGGGGGGAAGTGAAGGGGGCAGTCACAACGTCTCCGGGCCTAGCGCAAGGCAGTTGAACCACTGAGAGGTGAACTCCACCTTGGGTTTGTGGCCTAGCAGTGCCTCACCTGCAACTCAGAGGCACCAAGTGTAATCAAACCTGGACCCCTTCGGTCGGTTCGCTTAATCCAAAGGAAACTGCAGAATTGGTTTGCGGAACTGATCAATTTTTGGAAGAGCAGCCTTCTGAAGCGATTGTATTGTTTTCTGTTCAGCTGGGTACTGTGTCCTGGTAGTTGGTAGTGGAGGAGTAGAGTGCTGAGCAATTCTGAAGAGGCTCAGGCTAGACACAGAGGGCAGGATGGCCTATCCTAGCTATGCCACCCTGAGCAATGGCTACAGCAAGCACCAGCGCTACAATCACCACCACTTTCACTACAACCAGCAACAGCAGCAGCAGCAACTGCTGCATCAACAGCAGCAGCAACAGCAGCAGCAACAGCAGCAGCACCACCACCGCAGTGAACGCACTGCCATGCCTCAGACCAACCCCCGGGTGGGACCACACCGCGGCCCGCACCGCAACATGAACAACAACCAGAAGTTCTCGGACATTCTATTTGTCGGTAGCGGCGGCGGCGGTAACGGCCGCACCGGAGAGCGGCCTCGCTTGAAGATCGCCACCAATGGCTACTTTCTCGATCGCAACAACAATAAGCGTCCTCGGCAGGAGCCACGGAGGCCTTCCAATCCTCCCCGCGCCAAGAGGCCGCCCATCCTGATGGAGACCTCCTTCCTGAATGTTCCCTCTGAGAACCACGCCTACGCCCCGCCCCAGCCTGTGGTGGACACCCGCCAGCCCTCCCCGCCCTGCTCCCCTCCGCCCTTCTTGCCTCCGCAGGAGTCCGCCCAGCTCATGAACTCACTCATGCGGACAGAAACCCGTCAACGTAGCAACACCATGGATTACCTAAACGATGTCAAGCAGTACATTATGAGATCGTCCCGAAAGAATCGTAGGAAGCCGATATGTAAGGACCCCCAACATCATTTCTCTCGTTATTTTTTATTTATTTTTATCCTTCCCTATCCTAATGAAATAATATATTTTAGTAATGTTTAAGATAAGGGCTGAGCAGCTCATCTGACCCTGTGTTAAAAGAAAGTCATGGGTTCACATCCTGGTTTAGTCAAATTTTCTTTGCTATTTTCACAAATTGCTTACAATTTCCCAGTCTTGTTCTCCCTTTGATTCATTGAAAAATGTGTGATTTCTGGACTGCTGTAGCCAGATTTAGAACTAATTGCTGATTAGCCTGATTGTATCTGAATGAAAATGGGTGGTCCTTTGAAGTACTGCCGACCAGAATGAGCTGAAATTCTGCTCACCAATCTCACAAAGATACTGTATGGGTCTTGATGTTTCAATCCCAGTAGTGTCCTTCTCCAAGGCAGAATTTAGCCTTTGAGAAAGGTCCAGCCAGGAACAAAATATCATGCCCTCTACTTGATAGCTCATTTTCAATAGATTAAAGAGTGAGAAAGATTGACTAGACCAGTCTTCAATCTTCAATGTATTGCATTGTGTACATTGAGTAAGAGTTGTTCTCAAGGTTTTTGATTTTTTTTTTTTTTTGGACAAGGCCCTAGCCCCATACACATACATGTCGAGGAACCACTTTACACCGCTGGTATATCACTCTCTACACTGTAAGATTTCCCAGCCATGATGTGAATATTACAATGACCTCTCTGTTGGGTTCATCTGGGTTTGTCCATGCAGACCATTGCTCTCAATGGACACCCACTGGAGACTCCATCCCCACATCACACCATCAATAATACATGTAAATGGCCTCTTCACTTCTGCCATCATTAGAAATGCATGATTAAATAACACACCGCATGTGTCTAGGGGATTGTACTGTGTAGCCCGTGCTGAAATAGCCTTGGAATATCATTTGCAGATGAAACTGTCTACATCTACATGTACATGTGTTTCACTGCCTGTAATAGAGGATTGGGTTGTGCAAGGTTTGTGTAGCCATAGGTTTTAGTGGTTGTAACTTCTTCATCGTGTAATGAGATCTGAAAATAAGTGTTCAGACGGTTGAGTCTTCCCAGGTTAGGCTGGGGATTTTGAAAAATGTTTGCCCACAGGCAGCTTGGGTGGAATTGGAACCAACCTCTGAACTTATTGCAGTTGAGTGATGGATTCAAATCTGAAAAAATGTATACATGTGTACATGTGTAATTTAAATCTAGGGTTTGCCTTACTGATTACTCAATGCATAGTTACCGCTCAATGATTTATCCAATAGACCGATTGCATGACCAATGTTTACACGCCATCACGTGACTTACAGTGGGTATTTTTTTTCGTCTTATTTGAAGAACAGGAGTTGAAACTAGGAAAGAAGACTATCATAT
>OX465114.1:11609675-11639675 GCA_949987565.1 Luidia sarsii | reverse complement strand
ACCGCAAAGTGGTTTTGAAACTGAAAGAAACCATACCTTGGTTTGTGTACCACATGATGCACTGACCTGCAGGGTTCAATTTACGGTACAAGTAGATGTCGGCCCTTGGCTTGGAAACTTAATTTGTGAAAATCAAACCCCCACCCCCAAAAAATAAAATAATAATTGTAACGGAAAAACCTAGCCAGCCCCAATAAATAAACACAGTTTAAGAGCAGCACTGTGCTTCAAATCTAACTCCACTTAATCAAAAAAGCAACAATTAATAAAAGTTAAAAAGATGCAGCTGTTAAAAGAAACACAAATAAACTCCAGCCTGAGTGAAGATTTGGGTTATTCAGAAACAGGGTTGACTAGTTCATGTTACCGGTACCTAGCCAGATGTTTAATATAGTAATTAGTATATATCTTTTCATTGTGGATTATTGATAGTCTTCTTTCTCTCCTGTGTCTGCCCTGCAGTGTATAATCTTCAGCAAGAGGCCCCCAAACCAAAGCGTATCGTGTGTCTCTTCCCAACGGACAGCAAGCCCCCACACTATGGCAGAGAGTAAGTCAAATACACCAAGTGATACCAAGTATCACAGCTAGCAGTTTTATTTGCAGATACAGTGTACTTCATGCGTACAAATGTAGGTTAAAGGGTTACATGTTCATGTAGCTGTGTAGATCTTTGTTGCACTATGGCAGTTCCTTGGTCTACCCTGATATGTATCTACTGTACTTTGCACATGTATGAACTATCCCTCTCCATACCCATACATGTACAATGTACATGTACCTTTAAGCCCTCTTCTGGATCCCAAATTCCATTTTTCACCTAACCCACCATTTATCTGTTTAACTTCACTCCTTACTCTTACTCCCACACTTAACTCCAACCTGTATCCCTAGCCCTTCCTGAATCTCCAACCGTTACCATAAGCTCAAACCCTTACCCCATACCCTTAACCCAGATGTAACTCCTACCACTCCCCTCAACCCGAATACTTAAGATTTACCCCTGTCCAAAACCCAACCCCTGCCCCATTCTCCCAGCACCTCACCCCTAACCCAAATCTAAATTCCCAATTGTCCCCCTCCGCTATTTATACCCACCACATCATCCATCTTCAGAGACAGCAGACAATACTGCGTAGGGTTATGTCAAAAAGATGATTAAGACCTTTCGTCTCACATGCACCTCGCCCCTCACCCCAACCCCCACCCCCTCCCTAGAAGGTCCTCTTCAGCCTCCCCATCTGCTCCTGGTTTCATTTCAAGCATAGGGTTGATAATTGGCTTCAGAATGTCAGGATGTTAAGAGTAAAGTGACGCAGGTATACAGGTGTGTCCCCTCTCCGCATTTTTATATTTTTTTTCTTCAAGAAAATAATTGGACACTGGGAAGTGCAGGTGAGTTACAAAGTGGCCCCAGATTTTGCAAACTTTAGCCGCTACAGGTATGGAGTTTTAATGAGCCATCAATGGGCTATGTCTAATTGCATTAGGCATGGAATTGTCTGGACAGGGACTTCATTTGCTGTGATATCTCTGTCAGGAAGGATAGGTAATGCACGCATGACCCTAAAGTCCCCAAGTTTTTTTCTTCTGCCCCCAAGCTACCGTACATGAGACAGTTTTTTATTTGTTGTGCATCAACAAATTTCTGAAGAAGGGTAGCTGGATTTGCTTGCTCAAACAGTGGCCAGACCAGTTAGCAAATTCTTCTTTTTTTTAAGCAACAGAAATACACATTGGGTTCTGATAAGGGATCTCATCTTTGCACTTTAACATCTTGCACTCTTCTATTACAAGTAACTATTACACAATAATGCTCGCATCAGAAATTTCACCCACGTGATTAACTTTTTTTTTCTCAGCTCAAGTCAGTTCTGGTTAGTTTTCAAAAGATTTCCAGCACCCCAGCCATACTTGAATTCAGACCTTTTGATGGAATCATGAAAATACTAATGTAACTCCCCTTTGTCACTTGATCATGACATTGATTTATTTCAGAGCATGACAAATTCAGTTGAACAGGTGTAACAAAAGGGTTGTACAGTTCTTTATTGTCTGGCAATATAAGTTGGTGACACAGTCTATTAGTTTTCCACTGTCTTTGAACTTTGTGCATTGCACCAGAGTTTTCTGGAGTTTCCTTCCTGCCAAACCGTCTGGTAAATCACCTGTGGTTCAGGTTTTTGTCACCGCAAATCAGTGTTTAGCTGCAGCTAGACTCTACTTGACAATCTTGTGAAGAGTCAGTAGTGGTAGGCCTAGTTGTACATGTACATGTACCTGCCAAATCAATCAAGTTTGGGGCTTTTATTGCTTTTCTTTTTAAAGGGAAGGGGAATGAATGTGCCCATGAGGACCTTTGATTGGCAAAATCACAGCCGTCATCGATATCGCCACTTTCTGTGAAGTCATGCTTGAAAGCAGGCAATAGGCTGACTGCCTGTTCAGACTAATTTAGCATTGACGGAAGGCCCTATACGTTGTTTTCTCTCTTTTTGACGGGGTTGGGCTCTTGGGACATTGCATAGCCCGACAACAGGTGCTCACAGAACAATGATATAGGGGAATAGACCAATTAAATTCAGCAACCGAAGGGCAGAATCCCATTGAATAGGGTCGGATGCCCCCCCTTGCCCCTTGCCCCTTTCCCCCTTCCCAACGGCACCCTTCACGATCCGGAAAAAATAACGGAATCGGGAAGTAGGCACTGATTCAATTAATCACAATAGGATTCCCAAGAGCAATTAATTTCTCTCAAAGTTTTTTCGCTGCTGGCAGTTGGTGCTGAAAAAAAAAGCCAATTGGTGAAAATCTGAGGCCTTCAAATTTGCTTCAAGCGGGTAGTCGTGACTGTCTAAGCCAGTGTTCAAGTGAGATCTACATGTTTATCAGTGTGAATGTAGTCCAATGTGAATTAGCCCTCCCTGGTGTGTTGTTAGCACTGCTTGCCCAGTGCTTGATCAATTTGCTCGTAACTATCCCATAGGCATAGCCCACGGGGGTTGGGTCTGAATCCACAACTGTCTGACTCAGTCATGAATGTCAGTAGATCAGAGAACTGATTAAGTTGTCTGAAAGTGATTCAGTAGTGTTTTTACCAAACCCACAATTCAAGTTTGAATCCCACCTCAAGCTGCTTTGCCTTTGGGTTGATTTCCAAGCAGGTATGTACATTGTACGTGGGCAAACAACTTTAGAAGGCTACCCAAAACTGACAGTATCGAATTGTGGTGCGTGTGTGAGGCACTGTTCATTGTACATACTCTCCATCTTAGTCAGTAAGTGCACACTGCAATGCTGTGACATTGATGAGATCACTGCAACTTTGCCTATTATCTGCCAGATGGGATGCACCAGAGAAACTCGGTCCTTATATATACATGTAGTCTTATACATCTGAAACCAAGATATGAAAGACACACAATATCATATGCTATGTGATCAGACATCAGTCACTACACCTCCTAAATTCATGACCAGTGTTCAGGCCGACAGTCAATGGCCGACAACTTTTTATGATCAATAGTGAGTGTGACTGTTACCATTGTAACTCGACTTAAGTTACGATGGATCACAATCCAGTCTGTGATACTCTTGTGTTCCCTCTTCCACTGTACCCCAGTCACTCTTCTCTGTTCTTCATTTTACCCATCCACTGTATCCCAGACACTCTTCTCTGTTCCTCATTTTACCCATCCACTGTACCCCAGTCACTCTTCTCTGTTCCTCATTTTACCCATCCACTGTATCCCAGTCACTCTTCTCTGTTCCTCATTTTACCCATCCACTGTATCCCAGACACTCTTCTCTGTTCCTCATTTTACCCATCCACTGTACCCCAGTCACTCTTCTCTGTTCCTCATTTTACCCATCCACTGTACCCCAGGCACTCTTCTCTGTTCTTCATTTTACCCATCCACTGTACCCCAGTCACTCTTCTCTGTTCTTCATTTTACCCATCCACTGTATCCCAGTCACTCTTCTCTGTTCCTCATTTTACCCATCCACTGTATCCCAGGCACTCTTCTCTGTTCTTCATTTTACCCATCCACTGTATCCCAGTCACTCTTCTCTGTTCCTCATTTTACCCATCCACTGCATCCCAGTCACTCTTCTCTGTTCTTCATTTTACCCATCCACTGTATCCCAGTCACTCTTCTCTGTTCTTCATTTTACCCATCCACTGTATCCCAGGCACTCTTCTCTGTTCCTCATTTTACCCATCCACTGTACCCCAGTCACTCTTCTCTGTTCTTCATTTTACCCATCCACTGTATCCCAGTCACTCTTCTCTGTTCTTCATTTTACCCATCCACTGTATCCCAGTCACTCTTCTCTGTTCTTCATTTTACCCATCCACTGTATCCCAGTCACTCTTCTCTGTTCCTCATTTTACCCATCCACTGTACCCCAGTCACTCTTCTCTGTTCTTCATTTTACCCATCCACTGTACCCCAGTCACTCTTCTCTGTTCTTCATTTTACCCATCCACTGTATCCCAGTCACTCTTCTCTGTTCCTCATTTTACCCATCCACTGTATCCCAGTCACTCTTCTCTGTTCTTCATTTTACCCATCCACTGTATCCCAGTCACTCTTCTCTGTTCTTCATTTTACCCATCCACTGTATCCCAGTCACTCTTCTCTGTTCTTCATTTTACCCATCCACTGTACCCCAGTCACTCTTCTCTGTTCTTCATTTTACCCATCCACTGTATCCCAGTCACTCTTCTCTGTTCCTCATTTTACCCATCCACTGTATCCCAGTCACTCTTCTCTGTTCTTCATTTTACCCATCCACTGTACCCCAGTCACTCTTCTCTGTTCTTCATTTTACCCATCCACTGTATCCCAGTCACTCTTCTCTGTTCCTCATTTTACCCATCCACTGTATCCCAGGCACTCTTCTCTGTTCCTCATTTTACCCATCCACTGTATCCCAGTCACTCTTCTCTGTTCTTCATTTTACCCATCCACTGTATCCCAGTCACTCTTCTCTGTTCTTCATTTTACCCATCCACTGTATCCCAGTCACTCTTCTCTGTTCTTCATTTTACCCATCCACTGTACCCCAGTCACTCTTCTCTGTTCCTCATTTTACCCATCCACTGTATCCCAGTCACTCTTCTCTGTTCTTCATTTTACCCATCCACTGTATCCCAGTCACTCTTCTCTGTTCTTCATTTTACCCATCCACTGTATCCCAGTCACTCTTCTCTGTTCCTCATTTTACCCATCCACTGTATCCAAGGCACTCTTCTCTGTTCCTCATTTTACCCATCCACTGTATCCCAGTCACTCTTCTCTGTTCCTCATTTTACCCATCCACTGTATCCAAGGCACTCTTCTCTGTTCCTCATTTTACCCATCCACTGTATCCCAGTCACTCTTCTCTGTTCTTCATTTTACCCATCCACTGTATCCCAGTCACTCTTCTCTGTTCTTCATTTTACCCATCCACTGTACCCCAGTCACTCTTCTCTGTTCTTCATTTTACCCATCCACTGTATCCCAGTCACTCTTCTCTGTTCTTCATTTTACCCATCCACTGTACCCCAGTCACTCTTCTCTGTTCTTCATTTTACCCATCCACTGTACCCCAGTCACTCTTCTCTGTTCTTCATTTTACCCATCCACTGTATCCCAGTCACTCTTCTCTGTTCCTCATTTTACCCATCCACTGTACCCCAGGCACTCTTCTCTGTTCCTCATTTTACCCATCCACTGTATCCCAGACACTCTTCTCTGTTCCTCATTTTACCCATCCACTGTACCCCAGTCACTCTTCTCTGTTCCTCATTTTACCCATCCACTGTATCCCAGTCACTCTTCTCTGTTCTTCATTTTACCCATCCACTGTATCCCAGTCACTCTTCTCTGTTCCTCATTTTACCCATCCACTGTATCCCAGTCACTCTTCTCTGTTCCTCATTTTACCCATCCACTGTATCCCAGTCACTCTTCTCTGTTCCTCATTTTACCCATCCACTGTATATACATGTACCCAGTCACTTTCAAACCCAAACAGCCTTTGGGTTTCAGTCTCAATGGCTGCAGAAATGGCTGCAGAAGCAATCTAAATGTCGCTGTGTTGACAAGATGATGAATATCCTCGTTAGCCATTTCCCTTGCTGTGACCTGACCTACCCTATCTCCCACCCATCTAAAAACAAATAACCACCTCCTCCCTTCCACCTATAGTCATCTGTAGCACTCGATTAACCCTTCTCCTACCCCTCAGTCAAGACGGACACGCCTACCCAAATTAAAGGTGCCATTTTTGCCCTTAATTAGGTTCACCTGAGATGCCAGATGCCTTAAACAATGGGTGTCTGACTAGGCCATGTCTGTGTGATGAAAGGGCATTCTGATTTCTGACTGTGCCTGAAAACTCCTGTTTGCATTGTGGTTCTACAGGTGTACTACCCAAGGACTTACATGTACATAACCTACGGTAATTTGGATAAGTCAAACAAATAAAGGAAAAACTGACTGGGAACGTTGTGAAAAATGGCAAAGAATTATTTGGTGATATACAAAAATGTTGCAAACTGCTTACTGACTAAAATTACCAAAATGCAAATCTTAAAATTTAGTGGGCCCGACGTTTTGATCCTAGCAGGACCTTTCTCCAAGGCCTTTGAGAAAGGTCCTGCTAGGATTGAAACGTCAGGCCGACTAAATTTTAAGAAAAGAAATATTCGACTGGAGTCACTGGACCAGGACGTGAAGCCAAGACCTCTTGGTTTTGTGTACAAGCACTCTAACCATCTGAGCTATCCAGCCCATATCCATCCAGTCCTTGCCAGGGTGGGGGTACCAGCCAGAAGTATTCAACCACCAACTATCATATCCAGGGATCACAACTCCACTTTAATTAATTGGACAAACTTTGATCCACTCCTAAACCTGTGTTAGTTTGGGCTTGACTTGAATACTTAAGACTTGCTTTGCTCCCTCCTCTCACTCCCACAATTTTTTTTTCCAAACAAGATTGTAAATACTTGGATTCACATGTTTTGAAATCTGAAATGTCTTAGAGGTCCCGACATTTCTTCAATGGTTACGTTTTTATCCCAGTAGGAGCTCTCTAAGAGGTGTTTCTGCCTCAGCGATCAGTCAGTCTGATTTGTAGTCAGGTCTCCAAAATTGGGTAATTTGATGGAATGAAGAAGAGGCACTCTGACTACTGGACCAGGGCTGGATTTCACAAAGCCCTACGATGCATCGTAACTCATCTTACGATGGATAACCCATCATAAGATGTGATACACCGTATGGTTTCTGTGCATCGCTCATTGCCTTGCGATTGATCGTAAGTTACGATGAGTTTGGTGAAATCGACCACAGGACGGGTCCAGTAGTCAGATGCACTCTGACTCTAAAATGCACTCTGACTACTGTACATGTACTTGTACATGTACATGCACATGTGTACAATACATGTATGTAAGAGTAAGTTAGACAGTGACAGTCGGCCATCGGACAGTCCGGGAATGTTTAGTTCCTGGGTGTGGTCATCTGTCTTGATGAAGAAGAGTCAGCCCCAATTTCCCAGACTGAGACAAGATGCTCTCCCCTCTTTGCTATCTCTAAGCTCAAGGTTCTCAAGGAGTACCGTAGTCCCGGGCAGTGGCCTTGCTCCTCTAGACTAATCCCTGTACACTCTCAAACACAGGAAGATACCTAAGTGCCTCCAATTAGTCCAGTAGAGACTACCAGAACATTGCAACTTTGAAGTTGGCACTTTGTATAATTTCAAGGTTGTACGTGTACATGTACACGTGTACAAGGCACAAAGCAACTGCACAGGTTTCTTTTTCAACTGGCCCGCCAGCTCACCAGACTTTGCCATTTGAACTTGGCTGCATTTTTGCAGTGGATTGCCTGTCATTCAGATTTTAGACATTGCAGGCAAAACCCTGATTTAAAGGAGATTTCTGTTCTGTAAGATTGCAGTAATGAGACGTTCTATTCGCCTGCAACCATGATGCCAGAGCCCCTGCCATGCTTTCCAAGTAGACTCCAGACTCTCAGAATCACTAGCTTCTCTCTTCCAGTACACGTGAAAATGGCTTCAAGAACAAATGACAACTCCTTGAGGTTGACTTGTCAGAATCTGTGAGTGTGAAGTGAGATCTCAATCAACACTCTTTGATTGACTCTTCATGGACAACCCCTTCCCCCTCCCCTAAACCGGCCTAGGTCCTTCAAGACTCCTACCCTGTGGCTGCTCAAATGAAGCCCCTGATGTCTATGAGAGTCGGTGCTTTAGTAGATGCTGTCGCTTTGAAGCTAGCCCAGACGTGCCATCGACAGCCATGGAGTATGTCAGGGATAACTAGAATCCAGACCCAATCTAAGAAACTGAAACGTTCTTGACATTAGTGATGTGCAGACGAGTTGGCAGTTTGACAGGCCTGCACGTCAGGAATCAGTTTGGCTTTATTCCATGTCTGTATGGTCATGAGTGACTCTCACTCACGTGGCATGACTAGCGAGGTTACCATGCAGGGGAAGGGGAGGGGAAGGCAGTTAGTTTGTTGGGTGGTTGATGGAGGAAAGGGTAAATAAGCTCGGAGAGCAGTTGGACGGAAAACCCTCAATTTGACAGTAACTAAACTTGAACAGGAATAATCAGTGCCAGGTCAAATAACCGTAGCAACGATGGCCGATTGAAGAGCAACTGCACTTTTATTTTTTTACATTTTTTTTGTCAATTGGTGGTGGGGAAAGAGTCTGTGAAATGTTAAACTTGGGTCGGATGCATCAACTGGGACCAATTTTTGAAACACATGCCAAACATTAAAAATCAATTTCCCACACAGAACTTGGTTTTTGGCGTAAGACACCAGTGGTAACCACAACAAATTGCACTGCTGTATGGTAAATTTGACTGGTACTCTACTGTGTGCCGGTCAAATCGTAGCTTAATTTTAGACTGAAAGTTTGCTCATTGAAATCAGTAAGAACAAAAGTTAGGGTAACTAATGTAATTAAGTCTAACAAAAATGGACCTTTCTCAATGTTATTGGCTGTAGTTGATTTTAGGATCGTACAGATCCAAGACTTATCTCCAGGGTCTACCATCTTCTTTGTTAGAATGATACCATGCACACCAACCAATTACAAATGCTTTATCGGTGACAACTACAAGTTGTTTGTGCATCGGACAATAACCAACCTAGTGAATTTTGAGAGCAGTGAGCGTGTGTGCCGTTAAACTCATTGTTGCTGCAACCTCCTCTTTTGTTTGTTTGACAGGTACCACGGTGCGATATCGAGGGAGGAGGGAGACAGTCAGCTGACACGATATGGTGAAGGCAGCTACTTGGTCAGAGAGAGCCAACGAGCCCCAGGAAGCTACACCCTGGGACTCAGGTGAGGAGACTCTCGGATCTTGAAAATATAAAAACTAAGAGCAACTTCTGAGGAGGCAACTATTGGTCGATCTGAAATGTATGATTGATCATACAAAATGTACATACATGTACAGTATGTACATACATGTACATGTGCATGTACATGTGCATACACAGTACACGCATTTACCGAGTCCAAGGCTGTGAGTACCAGTGAACTTTTAAAGAAAGGTCCTGCGGCTGGTTCTAAGTGGCTTTTGAGAGGGGTCAACCAATGGTCAACCATCTCGGCCCATGTCAAGAACAATAATGCCCTGTTTGAACTTGCTCCAAGCTCGCCCGTTGCTTAACCTTTCTGGCCACTACAGGGTTACCAGCCAAAGTTAGCGTCTGATGTATTATTTTTACCTGGTACTCACTACACCACTCAGTTGTGTTTGTACTTGCTAAGGTGTTGCCAGCCTGTTTAAGCAGTCATAATACCAATGAAGATAACATATATGATAAAGTGCTTGTAACTGGAACTGCTAATTTAAGTTTCCTTCAAGTACATGCAAGAGGCCTTCAACCAAAATTGCCTGGTACCCAGCTCATGAGTATTAGACAGTGAGCATTAAACTAGCCAAACTACACACAGTATTTTTGATCAGCACTAAGCTATTTTTTTTTCTCAGCTTGTAAACATGCTTTGTCATGCATTTCAATAGGTGTTGACTATCATAAAGGGACAGACATGAGAGGCCATGTTACAGCCAGGATTTTGCACGCACAGATTTGTCAAGAGAAAACCTGTAAATGGGGTTGTCGTCCTCAAGGAAATGTTTCAATTTGAAGGTTCTTTTGAGTCACTATCAGGGTCAGTGACTGTCAGCATGAAGCATGGCCACAGATTGACAGTAGAGGTGCAATGATTTTGCAAATCTTGCCACCTTTGACTGTGAAGGAAAACACTCCATTTAAGGGCTTTAGACTTCTTCCCCTACCCACATCCACCTCTTCCTCTCTGTCTTTCCCTGCCTCGGTCTCTTTCTGCCTCTGTCTGTCTCTCTCTGATTCTCTCGGATTCTCTCTGTCTATCTCTTTCTCCTTTTTTTCACCTCTTTCTCCCTCTTTCTCCCTCTTTCTTCCTCTTTCTCCCTCTTTCTCCCTCTTTCTCCCTCTTTCTCCCTCTTTCTCCCTCTTTCTCCCTCTTTCTCCCTCTTTCTCCCTCTTCCTCCCCCTTCCTCCCTCTTTCTCCCTCTTTCTCCCTCTTTCTCCCTCTTTCTCCCTCTTCCTCCCTCTTCATCCCTCTTCATCCCTCTTTCTCCCTCTTTCTCCCTCTTCCTCCCTCTTTCTCCCTCTTTCTCTCTCTTTCTCCCTCTTTCTCCCTCTTTCTCCCCCTTTCTCCCTCTTTCTCCCTCTTTCTCCCTCTTTCTCCCTCTTTCTCCCTCTTCCTCCCTCTTTCTCCCTCTTCATCCCTCTTTCTCCCTCTTTCTCCCTCTTCCTCCCTCTTCCTCCCTCTTTCTCCCTCTTTCTCCCTCTTCATCCCCCTTTCTCCCTCTTTCTCCCTCTTCCTCCCTCTTCCTCCCTCTTCCTCTCTTCCTCCCTCATCCACTTTCCCCCTCATTCTCCCTCTTTCTCCCTCTTTCTCTCTCTTTCTCCCTCTTTCTCCCTCTTTCTCCCTCTTTCTCCCTCTTTCTCCCTCTTCCTCCCTCTTCCTCCCCCTTCCTCCCTCTTTCTCCCTCTTTCTCCCTCTTTCTCCCTCTTCCTCCCTCTTTCTCCCTCTTCATCACTCTTTCTCCCTCTTTCTCCCTCTTCCTCCCTCTTTCTCCCTCTGCCTCCCTCTTCCTCCCCCTTTCTCCCCCTTTCTCCACCTTTCTCGCCCTTTCTCCCCCTTCCCCTTTCTCCTTCTCTCTGGACCATAATTGGCACCTGGGCTGGACCAAGACACAGGAAGTTTTTCACTCCTTTGCACAGGAGCCAGAAAACCTCGTAAATCTATGAATAACAAGAGTAGCCTTCCAATCCCACCCCACCCTACCAGACCTGCCTATCCCCACAACACATTGAACCTCCTGTATGTATCTAATTCTGCCTCACCCTGCCATTCAAGATTGTTTTTCTTCCCTAATTTTGTCCGTCCTGTCCCAAAATGAGAGGCCTTCAGAGAGGGTTTTGTTTTTTCGCAGCTTGCCATGCCAGGGTGTTTTAGGATATGAGGGAGAAAGGGGAGTTGTGGTTAGTTTACATGTACCTACATGAACGGTACCAGCTCTGAACAAAAACAGAAACAAATGCAGAGATACGACACTGCACCAAGGAGTTTTCAGTAGATACGGGAATAAAACTATGCTTCAACTGGTGCCACTGTCAGAATTGACTCTGCCAGAACGCAAGAGGGCAGCATTAATACTTAGAAGACTCAAAGGTGTGTGACTCATCTTACAGGTATCCAGGTACTTAAAAAATACACAGGTGTAAGAATTTGCAGGATTAGTATAGGGATTTCAAGGTTTCTCTAGATACTGCATTATTGATAAATGAATTGGCCTCATAGGAATTAAAACTGTTTGCAATTGGTAAGGTGGTGGTTTTTTTTTATCCCACAAGCACTTTCAGAGGAAGTGTTGGTTGCGTCAGTGAGGCTGTAATTCTCTGTAATTATGAGGCTCCCGTCAGATAAGCCCCATATTGCCCTGCTATACCAATCGGAGTCGGTCAGTCGCAATGCTGATACCTTCAGCATGACGCATTCCGCCCAAAGTGCAGTTACGTCCAGCCCAGCTTTTTTGTTTGTTTTAAGGTATACACCAGTCCCACCCCAATCATCCCGCGATGACCCACAAGTTTCCGGAGGTGGCATTTCCTTCTTGAGGAAGTCACAATATTTTGGCCGTTCCCAATCGTTGGGCATCACATCCAAGGCGTTCAAAGAGTCAGTGCCTTTGCATGCCCTAGAAGGAGAAGAGGCGGAAGGGTTTTTATAATTAGAAAACATCCCCCTGTATTTTAACTGAGAGGAGAGGAGGGGAAGTAGGGAGGAAGAAGTCACACAAATAGAAGGTCCGCCCATTTTACTGGAGGCAAAACACGGAAGGAGTTCGGGAAAATCCCAGTGTCTACATGCACCTTCTTCTAACATTACTGTACGCTGCCTACGATGACGGAGGGTGTGGAAGAGATGAGGAGGTAGGGGAAGGGGACAGGGAGGAAGTAATTACACATCGCCGGCACAGAGTGGATGTCTCATTTAAAAACTGCCCGGCCAACTTCATCTTGTCCATCATGACATTTCTCAGCAGAAAACGAGGGATTGGCACATCTGGAGCAGCTGCATATGTGTGTACTATGCATCATCTCAAGAGACACTGCCAACGGAAATCTAGTCTCAAGGCATCCCTTAATTTAAGGTCTTAGATACTTGTTCAAGAGTTGAAGTTTACATACCTGGTTCACAGTGTAATGTTCAGCTTTGTGGTAAAGGATGTGTAATTATTTTTTGTGGGCAAAAGACAAGTGCAGTGCAGGAGCCCTGGTTCACATCTGATTCTGACATTTTACTCAACACTCTCACAGGTGGCTTGTCATATCCATCCCCCTAGTATAAGTCCCTGTCACTTGTGTCAGCAGATTTCTTTATCACTGCTGTCCCCACAACCACGCTAATGCCAATCCCCCCTTCCTCTAGGCTCTACCACCTTAAAAAAGAACCATTTTTTCTTGCAGTCGAATCTTGTCAAACACTAACTCATGCCAGCACCTGGTAAATTTCATCAAAATTACTAGCAGCTGTCTTGTCAATATTCATTGGGCATATTATTTATTTATAAACTTTTTCTGTAAGTAACTGATAGTAGTACTGTGTAAAAGCAAAGGTGACTGAATAGAAAAAATTAAAAGCAAAACAAAAATAACTCAAAACTTATGTGACTACGTGTATACTGGACTGGATTTGTGTTATTAATTGCCCTGCCAATTGGCCTGAATTGCATGCCAACTGGCAGGCAACTTGTTTAAGTGGCCCTTGTGTTCTTCCAACTGGCCTGTGTCCTTCTAACTAGCTGCCAACTGACCAGGGTGACCTAACCCTTGCCATCCCCCAAAGACCAAACTCCAAGCAGACCTTTTGAATTAATTTTGGGTTCTTTTTCTTCTTACCCCATCCCCTAAGGCTGAACAACACAACGCGGAATTTCCGGCTGTACTACGACGGCAAGCACTATGTGGCCGAAAAGCGCTTCGATTCCCTGCACGACTTGGTGGCCGATGGCCTTATCATGCTCTACGTAGAGGCCAAGGCTGCCGACTACATCAAGGCCATGGAGTCTGAGCCCATCTATGAGAAGCACTCCAAGTACGCCACACTGCGGGTGAAGAGATTCAGCAATGGCTCAGTGGCACCGCTGATTGACGGCACGGCGGTCACTATCCCAGACCAGGTGAGAGTCTTCCTTTTGTGCACGACGGTTGGTTCAGTGACGGTGAAAAGTTCATCGTCGTTTTCAGCACAATGCAGACTCATGCTGCGTACCGTCGCAGAAATCGCAGGCCGACGCATGTGCTGATGGCCCGATGCGTTTTTTTCACCGTCGCATACGTGTAACCATCCGTTGTACAAATCGAAAGGTCCTTAAAGATAGATGCAGAGATATAGAAAGAGGGAGAAATAGAAAGACAGAGAAAAGAGGAAGATAGAGACAGAGAGAAAGAGTGAGGGAGATGGACATTGAGAGACATTGAGACACAATCTTAAAGATACAGGGACACACAAAGAAGAAGAGAGGCAAAAGAGAGAGGGGCAGAGATACAGAGAAAGATGTGAGATTACCAGGACGTTGGTCAGCAGTGTTGACTTAAGGGAAAGCCCAACAAACCACCTGTTATCAAACACAATGGTGTTTGGTCTGGGGCATCCCTAGGAATCCCCAAGCATCGCAGAGACCTGCCTGGAAAGAATGCTGACCTCCCATAGACCCATAGACATCCAATGATGGTCCAGGGTCCAGAGTGGATGACACATAGCCATGGGTTTAGTGGTGGCTGGTTGGTTGGCTGAGGCAGGTTGATAGTTGGCTCAGCTTGTCCCCATCCCCCCCTCCTCACCCTTGCACTCCCTCAGACAGCCCACCTGTGATGGGTTCTCAGGGCTTAAGACCCATCTTTAAACCTGGCGAGGGAAGGCTTAAAACCCAATCCTGGGGCCCCTTCCGTTTCTCCGCTCTTTTTCTTCGGTCGTTTATATTTAGGTCTCTGCTCATGCCGCCTCCAGCTGTTGCATCAAATTCAAAACGGCCTCACTTACATCAATCCAATGTGACAGTGGATAGAAAAGGGGCTCAAGCAAAGGGCTGACCAGATTAAACCACCAAGATTTTTGCTTAGTGCAACTTCTAAATCCATGGGAAGCATGAATGCTAAGCATTTTTCATTTTAGGCCAAGCAATTAATTTTTTTTTTTTTAAGGACTGGATTCAAACTTGTTACTCATTCCTTCCGTCTGTAATCCGTAGATACTGTCTGATCCCCGATGATGCTTAGAATGGGTCTTTAAGAGTGATGGATCAGGATTAAACATATTAGGTCTATGCCACCCTCCCCCTCACCCCTCCAGAGCAGGGTATTAAGTCTGAGGAATGGTTGAAGGGTTGGTTGAAGTCGACAGGGGGAGAGGGAGGGCAGAGATAAGACCCGCAGGACTCTTAAAGCCCTGCGAGTAATCCTGGATGCTGGAAGGATAGCTTCATTTCTGTCTAAGCCTGGTGTCTCCTCGCTCACTCGAGTCAGTCACAAGCTCTAAATCTCTAACTCCCTTCTCCCCACCACCCGCTTCCCTTCAGATCGAAACTGCAACTTGTTGTTAAATCAAATGTGAACCATACTCAATCTTGGGCAGGCCTCATGTTATAAAGCAGCAGGCACAGTTCACCATGTACCGGTAGCCCTTACAGTTCAGAATACATGTACAGATGTGGGATTGTGAAGATACGGGCAGGGTTAGGGTTGATGTTAGGTTGTGCATCGCAGGCACACAACCTTGAAATAATTATAGCTACATGTATGATGGCAAGATCTTCAGTATGAAGAGCTTTGTTTCGAAAAGGCCACTAATTCATTCCTTCAGAAATAGTTTTGGTTTACAGTGTAACATCTTAAGATCAGAAGTTGAGCCTAAGGACCAGACTGCTACCTTTTCCCAGTTCCTTTGTATATTTGAGCATGTGTACCTTCAAATGGAACTACTGATTGCACTTTGACATGAAAAGGCTCTAAACTGAGAGAATACACACACAAATGTACATCATTTCATCTCATTTTTTAATCTTCATGTGCACGTTTTCATTATGAAGTGTTTCCCTCGGACCAGCTCATTGGAGAATGGTCCGCCTAGGATCAAAAATTCTAAATTGGTGAATTTTTCTCATTGTTGGTCAGGAAGAAGTCTGCAACATTTTGGTTTAATTATAGGTTGATAACAGACTCTTAATCGGTATTATTTTGTGGTTTTTTTATGCCATAGGTTGATGCAGGGACAGGTCGCTCTGTGGTTCTGGACAATGCAGTCACCTCAGCCTCCTATGAAAAGGCACACAACTTCAAGGTACATAATAATATGTTTCATTTCATTTCATTTATTATTTCTCAGGACAAGTCCAAACATGAAAGTGACAAAAACAAAAAGAACTCGAACATGGTAGTAGGGCGAAGGTTTGCCAAATGCGAACTTAATCACAATCGATGGGCTTTCCCTTATACATGTATAACATGATGTTTGCGTCGAGGAAAATGTTATTCAATGAGGTTTTGCCCTGCTCAACGAAATCAGTACATGTACTGAGTGCTCAGTGCTTTGCCCGATGCCTGATAAAAAGATTTCAGGCAGATCGGGCGAGATTCGAACCCGCGAGTTCTGCTTTCTTGTCAGGGCAAACCGCTTTAAAACCCTCATTGGATTTCAGGGTACAGTACATACTTAAAAACCATGAAGAAATTGACCTTTAATTTCTTGACATGAGCAGCTGTTGCGTTCTATTTCTGTATAAAATGGACTCCCAGTTTCTACGAGTGCTGACAGTACATCTGGTTATATCTCCTCCTCTGTATGCAGATGCACAACTTCAAGGGTTTGAACTGGTGCGAGTACTGTGGAAACTTCATGTGGGGACTAATTGCTCAGGGTGTACGGTGCACAGGTAGGTTACCGACATAGAAACAGGTGCTTCATGATATTTTTTTCCTCTCAGAGCACTGTCTAGCTTCTGGCTGGTGCCCCCATCCCAGCAAAAATGGCTGTCGGCTGGCTTCTTTGGAAGGCCCCCTTCTAAGGGCTGGATAGCACAGGTGGTCGAGCACTGGAAGGCTAAACCAGAGCTAAACCAGAGCCCCCCCCCCCCCCACGGGAACACGGGAGGAAGATTGAAGGGGTGGAGTGTATATACTCTCTTGAGACAACAAAGCTTCAGGTTTAGAAGGAAGGGGTGTTCCAGAACTCTGCCTCCCCTTCC
Organism: Luidia sarsii; assembly: GCA_949987565.1. Taxonomy (NCBI): domain Eukaryota; kingdom Metazoa; phylum Echinodermata; class Asteroidea; order Paxillosida; family Luidiidae; genus Luidia; species Luidia sarsii. The sequence goes on along the minus strand of OX465114.1, from coordinate 11,622,833 downwards.
CTTGACTCCCTGTCCCCCCCCCCTTCTCCTTCCCTCTCCTACCGCTACCTTCCCCCCAGATCCCTGGCCCTACGCCCCTTGACCCATTTAACTCTGCTCTCCAAAAGGAAAACTCTCCCCCTGCCCCAAATACATCAAGGGCAAACATGAACATGAACAAAACTTATCTTGGTGTGACACCCAGAAATAGCCTCCCCCACCTCCAACCAGCATCCTCTCCCCCATGAGGCTGCAAAAACAAAAATGAGGATGATAGGGGGAGTTCCTCGCCCTTAGCCCTCTAGGAATGGACACTGCCTTCTGACATGTTTCAGTTTTGGGCCAAAATTGCTTAGAGACAGAGGAAAAAAGTGGTTGGTTTACATTGGCAGGATGTGTCTTGTTAGCCACTCAAGTATCCAAGCTCCAATCAATGGTGTTAGATTTTCCCCTCAGGATCAATGCATGTTTCCCTTCAATCTTAAACGATATTCGTTCGTTATGGCTGAGGTTGTGTCAAGTGAGATTGAAGGCAAATGTTCTGAAATGGAAAAGTTAGAAATGAAAGTCCCCTCCATTCTCACAGCAACACTTCAGCCTTCCTGCTCCAAATTCCTCCGTTTGCACTAATCCAGTGCCAGTTTTCTTGCAAAAGGTTAATATGAAAAAAGGTTAATTGAAAAAGGAAGGCATGTTACCCGGGCTTCTCAGTCTGTATTTTCCGGTTCTGAACAAGAATCTGATGGCTGTTGCTGATATCCACCAAGCACAATACTCTTTCAATGAGTTGAATCATCTCACTGGTTCTCACCTCTAAATCCAAGTAAAACAAACTTGTAACTTTCTTGTCCCTGCCCATATCGTTTTTAGCCGCTGCTTCAAATTATTAAAAAAAATTTAAGATGAAATCTCAATTGATTTTCGCTGTTTCCAGCTGTTGAACCTCACACATGCACAGCCTACCGTACATTACTTAAAAACAACTGGAAATTAGACAACCCAAATCATCCTCAATCATCCTCATCCTTAGTTAGGACAAGAAACTGTTATTTTTGTTCTGCTTGGCCTAAGCAGAAGGCTGCTATTGGACAGGCACTACATCCCTATTTGTACAGTACTATGGGCAGGGTTGCTGCTGATACACTCACTGCTTTACCCACAGTAGACTCCCCAAGCAGTCTTTCTATTTTCTTCAAATATTTCTGTCCCACACAAAATTATCCCAATGCCATATGATAGAAATTCTTGTGGCTATAGTAGAGCAAACGAATCCCTCATATAAAAGTTGGCTTGCACCGGAATGCCATCATGCTCTTAGCCTAAAGGTGAATCAGCAAAGATCTTTCAACGGGTGAGCAAATGTCTCACCAACAGCTAATTATCTCAAATGTCCTGAAACAAACAAAATAATTGAAGTTGGCGGAAAGAGTCTGCAAGGATCAAACGATGGGGCCATTCCAATTTCGAGCAGAAAAGCTCCAAACTAATGTGATAGCAATCAGTGTGCACACTTGGTCTAAGCCCAAACGGATACCCTTTCATTTTTTCATTTAGGATTTTCTTTTTCACACACTCTCTGCATCCCTAATGACTGTAATGCCACTCCCTCAATGCACTGGATCCTGTTAATTTCTACCCTGACTCCTCAGTAAGTGGTCTATCGCCCCTGATGCTATGATAAGGTTCCGGTTCGGCACACCTCCTTCTTGGGGCAACTCATCCATTTTTTTTGGGGGGGGGGGTTCCGGGGAAGCAGAGGAGGAAGTTAGGAGTCTCTCCCGCCAAAGACTCAGTTGTGTTATTTGCTGGTAAATAATTTCCTGTGGCCAATTAGCTGCCACTAATTGACATCTCCTAAAAGGATTACGTCGACGACCAGTAGGAGCATCTTTCCTCGACGAGGCTGTGCACTTTCCTGCAGGGGTTGGCGTCTCCCATCTTCTCTCGGCCGAGCGCCGTCGGTGTATTTTTAGTTGCCAGCAACTGTTCACGGCGGAACACAGTAGTTCATGCACTTTTCCTGGGCTCTCTTCCGAGGACAAGTGCCAACTGTTTTTCTCTCTTTGCTGGGCAAAAATACAAATGCCAAAACAGCATGCTGGCTCCTTTCTCAAATACCCCAGTGGGCTGGACTTCATTCAGCACATCAACTTATGTATCTTTCTAAGTATTTGCGTGTTCCCTTGATACTTCCCTAATTCCTAATTTCCCTCGTGTCTTTCCATCTTCCCCCGCTTACTGAATGTTTCCTCTTTCGTCTTCCCCCAAATCTCCCAATATTTTGCCAACACCCCACACTCTTAGATATAACATGATGTTTTGCGTCGAGGAAAACGTAATTCATTGAGGTTTTGCCCTGCTCGACGTACAGAGCTTTGCCCAATGCAATGACGGGCAAAGCACTGAGCATTCAGTGTTTATCACGTCCAGCAGGGCAAACCCTCCGTGAACCCCATACTCTTCCAACACTTCAACAACCTTTTACAACTCTTATGGCTTCTGCTGAATTTCCTGCACACTTCCAATGTCCCTTGCTCCTATACTCTTACGACCCCCCAACACTATGAATATTTTTGCCAACACTTATTCCTTCACCAAGCATACCAAGACTTACATATTGTAAGCAGATACTGAGTAAGATGTTTTTATAGTGATATACCAAAATGTTGCAAACTGCTTACTGACTGAAATTACCAAAATGCAAATCTTAAAATTTAGTGTGCCTGATGTTTCGATCCTAACAAAATGTGGATGAAGCGTCTTCGGACTATTCAACCACATGGTCTCAACATCCAGGAGGGTAATGACTAACACCGTGCAGCTTTCCTTTTGTGTTCCTCCACACTTCTCTCTTTGATTTTTCCCCCTCTTCTCACTAATCCCTACCCTACTCTCTTCCCCCTTCCTTCGTGTACATGTATCTGTTTTGTTCTTGTCACTCTGCCTTTGAAAAAGGTCCTGCTAGGATCGAAACGTCAGGCCCACTAAATTTTAAGATGTATTTATATCTATATTATGAAAGATTGCATTGTTTTAATCAACAGTGCTTACTTCTCTTCATCCTACCCCCCCCCCCCCCCACCACCCTGTTCCTCTCACAGATTGTGGTCTGAGCACACATAAGAACTGCTCCAAGAGGGTTCCCCTGGACTGCACACCAGACAGACGTCTCATCAAGCGGGTCTATGGCGTGGATCTCACCACCCTGGTCAAGGCTCACGGCACAACACGATCCATTGTCGTGGACAAATGCATCGAGGAGCTTGAACAAAGAGGTACGAGACAGCCAGACAAATGTATCCATTGAACTGGACATGTTCAGCCGAATACAGTGGCTAGACCACTGAGGGCTGACACGCTACTCAAGGAAGGATACCTTAATCCAATCCACCGGGCTTTGGAACATGATCATAGGTCAACGGGTCCAGCTGACAGGCTATAGATCATTGGCCGTTAACGAAATTAAGGCTTAGGCTCGGGCTCAGACTTTGTCTTCGTCTGACAAATCTTGGAAATCCATGTTGTGGTTTGTTTCCAAATATGAAGGTTTGTTGGCTTGATAGGTACAGGCCATTCCCCCAAGAGACTGGTGCCAAAGCACTTGCTTTTAGATGCCTGTGATATAATAACGAGTAAGAAATATGACCGAAGCCTAAGCCTGAGCCTATGCCTTCATTTCGAAAACGGTCATAGTTTGAATTCACAAGTAAATTGGTAACCTCATCCCTTTTTTGCGCAGGTTTGGATGTGGAGGGTCTGTACAGAGTACCAGGCATGCAGGATGACATGGATCTTTGCAGGCAGAGATTTGATAAAGGTAGGTCATATTGACGGACGTATCCACTCTTTCCATTTCATTTTGATTTCACGCCGATGTTGAGCAGATTTTTTGGCTAAGTGGCGTCATAACACGATCGTAAGGGAGAATGTTCCTAGAAGACTTCATTTGAACTTTTTTTCTCGGATTGACCAACCAGGCTCGAGAAGATTTCCATTTGCATCTTAGATTGCCTTGGGCTAGGGAAAAAAAAGAAATGAATTTCAGTGTAAATGTAAATTTAGTGTGATGACCACTGACCAGTCAAGCTACTGACCCTGGAGTTTCAAATGACCCCATGCTGTTTGGATGAAGACTCAAGTTGGTGCCATTGGAATCTCAAACCTCTGGGGTAATGTGTTTGTGCTTTGGGGTTGCTGTGTTTTTTTTTGTTTTTTTTTCTATTGCTGGGAATAAAACCTTTCCAGCTGGTCCCGAGGTTCAGCTTGCAAATGTAAATCTGTTCGTGTTATTTTATTGTCTCAATTAAAACATTTCTTTAGTGTTTTGCTCTTTCAGGCTTTAGGTCTTTGTGAAAGGTTGTGTTACATTTGAAACATCTCTAAATGTTTTTAATTTTGGTCGTTTACTTAAGCAGTTCGCAACATTTTTGTATTACTATAGGAATAATATTGGAATTGACAGTCTCAGTGATGGAAATTGTAAGATACATGTATCTCGGTGAAATCCCCAGTGTAGGGGCCTGACAGGGAGATGAATGGATATTGTTGACCCTGAGCATCCACTAGCAGGTGGGATGTGAAGTTTGGTCCTTAAAATCTCCCCGTAAAAATAAAATAAAAACAGAGCTGCCAGATCCTCTCTCTCCTTCGTCTTCCCGCCCATCCCAACCCCACCCATCCCCCACCCTCCCCCATGGGAAATACCCATCGCAAGGAAGCTTCTAATTACCCCACGGCTCGCTGAGAGGAAACCGGCTCTCAGTCGGATTATTAAGACGCTCCCAACTTGGCTCTGAAGTTTTAACGAAAGGGGGGGGGGGAAAGAATGCGGGAGGAAGCTACTGTAAGATCACGAGGGTAGCGTTTGGGAGTGGAGGGAAGGAACGAGGAGGAGGAGGTGGTCCTTGGTGACATCATAGCATCACTGACGGTGTAAATGGAAGACAGGAAGGAATGCCAGTCAGGCAACCTTGAGCTCCCGACTGTTTTTGTTATGCAACCGACCCTCGCCTCCCCCTCTCCTTCCTCCTCCCCTCCCCTCCCCTCCCCTGCCAAGACGACCACCGCTTAGACTCAATTAGACCCAATTTGCTCGCTCATTTCCCCCAACTGCATCATCGGAAATGCAAAGATAAGCAATCGTTGGATCTGATATCCGCTGACTCTCTCCCCAGTCCCGCTGGCTCGATTGTTGTTGGCCTTCTGGGGGAGCCACAGAGGACCCTGTGCACTTTCTAGTACCCAAGGGCAACTCACAAACTTAGGTGCCATTGAGAAATGGCAAGCGTTGGCCATTTGGAGTCAAAGGTTGTAGATCTGTCTGGCAGAGTGCCTTTAAGTACATACACAACCAAAAGGATTTCTTAATTAGGAACTGTCTTAAAAGTGCTATGTAGACAGTGTCTTATTCATTCAACTCATCACATGTGTTCTTCTCTCCCTTTTTTTTCTCCAGATGGAGCAAATGCTAAGATCAGCAGCAAGGATTTCCCAGATATCAATGTGATCTCCGGGGCTCTCAAGATGTACCTGAGGCAGCTTCCAATCCCCCTGGTGCCCTTTGAGATGTATGATCGTTTCATGATGGCAGCAAGTGAGTGAATAGGATCACCCTCTAACTGACCACGACACATTGTTCAGTTCCACGATGTGCCTTTTCATGATCATCCCAGTCCATCTCTGTTTGGTTCAGTTCAGTTCCATTTTATTCAGTTCCATTCAGCACCAATTCATTCCATTCCTCTATTTTTCCATTATGTTTCCTTCCATTCAATTTGATTCCAATGTATGCTATTCCCTTCCATTTCTTCCCACACCTTTTCATTCCATTCCATCCCATCCCATCCCATTCCATTCCATTGCATTCCCATCCATTCCAGTACATTTCCATTCATTCCATTCCATTCCATTCCATTCCATTCCATTCCAGTCCATTCCATTCCATTCCAGTCCATTCCAGTCCATTCCAGTCCATTCCAGTCCATTCCAGTCCATTCCAGTCCATTTCAGTCCATTCCAGTCCATTCCATTCCATTTCTTTCCATTCCATTCCATTCCATTCCATTTCTTTCCATTCCATTCCTTTCCATTTCTTTCCATTCCATTCCTTTTCATTCCATTCCATTCCATTCCATTCCATTCCTTTCCATTCCATTCCATTCCAGTACATTTCCATTCATTCCATTCCATTCCATTCCATTCCATTCCATTCCAGTCCAGTCCATTCCATTCCAGTCCATTCCATTCCATTCCAGTCCATTCCAGTCCATTCCAGTCCATTCCAGTCCATTTCAGTCCATTCCGGTCCATTCCATGCCATTCCATTCCATTCCATCCATTCCTTTCCATTCCATTCCATTCCTTTCCATTCCATTCCATTCCTTTCCATTCCATTCCATTCCATTCCATTTCTTTCCATTCCATTCCTTTCCATTTCTTTCCATTCCATTCCTTTTCATTCCATTCCATTCCATTCCTTTCCATTCCATTCCATTCCATTCCATTCCATTCCTTTCCATTCCATTCCATTCCATTCCATTCCATTCCTTTCCATTCCATTCCATTCCATTCCTTTCCATTCCATTCCTTTCCATTCCATTCCATTCCATTCCATTCCTTTCCATTCCATTCCATTCCATTCCATTCCATTCCTTTCCATTCCATTCCATTCCTTTCCTTTCCATTCCAGTCCAGTCCAGTCCAGTCCATTCCTTTCCATTCCATTCCATCCATTCCTTTCCATTCCATTTCTTTCCATTCCATTCCATTCCTTTCCATTCCATTCCTTTCCATTCCATTCCAGTCCATTCCTTTCCATTCCATTCAATTCAGTTCCATTCCATTACATTCCATTCCATTACATTCCATTCCTGTCCATTTCATAGGTCTGTTGTGTCTACATGCCTCTATGATTGTTGAAACCTGACACAAAGATTTTAAAAGTGAAGAGTAATCTGACAGAAAGGTATAAAACACCTCACCTATATAACTGATTGTGTGTTTTTTTTGGGGTTTTTTTCAACAGAAATCGGAGATGCCACTGAAAGGTTGGAGGCCACCCACAATGCCATGAATGAATTGCACAACACCAAACCAGCGCACTATCACACCCTCAAACATCTTATCAATCACCTAAATAGGTAAGACACTCCTAGCACCTAGCCGAAGGTCTTTGAAGGAAACTTGTTTATGCCATGATTTTTGTCTGGATGGTGGGTTCATATCCAGCCAGGTTTGAGTCTTCCATGTGATGGTATTCAGGTTCAATTAGGATTTGTAATTTTCAACTTATTTGTAGCACTGGATCCTCGGTGCTTTGCTTGATTGCCTGTTTGATTGACCAAAGGCAGGCAGCTTTGGTGTGATGTGAACCCATGACACTGACCTTCTTTCTTGTCATCATTCAGTTTAATTGAGTACAGGGGCTGAGCTCTTAGGGGCTGGCTGATCTATAGTTTGACTTAAGTTCAATTGACCAGTTAGATTAACCAGTGTTCAGACGGCATCTAGATTGACAGTCAACTCAAGTTACCCATCTGAACTTATGCTAGATTGGATGTAGCTAACCATAGTCCATAGCTTTACCATTGCTCACTTAACCATTGCTCACTGATGCAAACTCATAATACACAGACATCTCTGACTTTAGAGTTGGCAGAAGTTTCACCTAGCTTTTGAAGGCTGCCCCGGTAGGCAGTTTCATTTTAACAAGTGTCGTAAAACAACCTGTGGTCTAACTATGAGGATGTGAGTCTACTTGGGATCAACCATTCTGTCTGGTTTCTCCTTGCACAGGGTGACGCAGCTCAAGGAGCACAACAAGATGAGTGCGGAGAACGTGGGCATCGTCTTTGGCCCCACGCTCCTCCGTGAGGCCAACGACCAGACCATCATGGACAACCTCTACCTGCTCCAGTACCAGAAGAAGGTGGTGGAGGTGATGGTGGAGAATCCAGACATCATCTTTGACAAGTGATTCTGGCCGGATGTCGGAAGCTGGGGATTGGGGTATGGGGAAAGGAGGGTTTTTTTGTATTCCCATCCAGAGGCTCCTCTGGATTCCAGCATTGAGACCAGCATTGAGACGTGCTATCATCCAGGGGCCATTTTTATAGAGCCACTTAAGCGCCCAGATTTGCTCAAGCACAAAAAGTCATGAGCCATAGGATCAGCTTGCCAACCCAAAACTCCACCAGTGTTTCATGCAAGTGAAAGAAGAGTGGAGAACGTCAAAAGCCATTGGCTTCACATCGCAGTGCGGTTTGTAATCCTGCTCACACAAGGGAGACTTTTCCTGCTTAGCAGATTTCCATGCTTAAGCTGCTGTATGAGATTGGGCCCTGGCCAGATGTAGCAGTGGAGTGGAACTGTCTGTTATGGGTCAGTCTGGCTCAAAGGATTCCTCCAAGACCTGTCTTCTTCTCTTTTCTTACGCTGAGCAAGACACTCGACTGCGGTCATCTCCCTGCCGCCTTAAGACAAGGCAGGAAGGGCAGCAGGTTTGAGTTCTGCCCAAATGATTTTCACCAAGATTCTGCCTCGTACATTCCTTCAGATTTCCCTCTCGACGACCTCCAGACACTCTGCTAAATCATTGTTTACAAAAAGCGAAAGACCTAAATCATGATTACAGTAACACTGATCGCTTCTGGAAGCTTCTAAAATAAACATCGGATGAGTCCATTTCATGAGTTCCAGAACTTGGAACTCAGAACCATCACCGACCATTCCCATTTCAACAAAAACCTCTAGAAAAAGAAAGAATGAAAGAATACCCCTTTCTGTATTAGCAGGGCATGTTTTATATACTCTTTGTAACAAATGCAAGCACAAACATAATGTGAAACAAATTACAGTTGCTACCATTCTGGCCTCAGCGAAAGCAATGTATGAAAATTAATGTCATTCCTATGACTTTTTCCCTCATCCATCTCATGATGTGTAATGTAGGGACATAATAATATGACTAATCATATTTCAGTGTGTCAGCCAGTCGTCTATTCATGAAGCAGTGAGTCTTCTCAGATCGTTTTCCTCGCACTGCGCCAGCATAGATCGATATTAAGCGCAATTGTCACCAAAGAGAACAAAAACTTCCCACAGAACAAAACAGCGTAAGAAAACAGTGTATATTCATATTTGGGGGGAAGCTGTGTATTTATATGAAAACCTTGTTAAATTGTATGCGTAGATGTCCTGTAAGATGTTGCAGTAGCGGTTGTGTTGTTTTGATATCCTGTAGTCTTTGCAGTATTGAATTGAATTTATTTTTCCGAGCCAACTCCTGCAAATTACCGTATTAATGCTGTTGAGCAAGTTTTTAGAAGTCAGCAAGTTTTGTTGGTGGTGGCTTCTTGTCAATCGTGGTTTTACGGAATAAGTTTCAAAGTTCACTTCCAAAATGCCAATTTTAATAGTCTCTTGGTTCAGTAAAAAGCAGCATCTACATGTCAGCAAGTTGACCTTTCCATGCATTAAAAAGTAGACTTGACAATGAATTCTCTATTGGTACAACAAACCTTTTGGATCCTAAGAAGGAGGAGGCTTTCCCCATCTCCTGTGTAACCAGGTATGGGTATAAGGTTGTAACCAATTGCCTTTGTACTTAAGTCCTTGGATTGCAGTCACACTGAAGGACTCCACTTCCCAACATCTCAAACCCAGTTGAGTGAATTTTCGCTTTTAAATGAACTTAATTCGGGGAATCTAGTCCAACTGAAATGACTACTGTACTTATCTGGTAAGCACTTACAAAACCCCTTTTTTTTCCATATTCAGATTAGTTGCGCCTACATAGAAGTTGAGTTTAGAAAGTACTTTATGGGCTATTCTTAATATTTGATACTTAATTGTGAATGTTTTTATACACATATGCTACATGTGGTGGACTGACAACTTTACTGACCCTTTTTTTAATATTACCTCCTTACTCAGTGTTTTTTTTTCTTAATCATGATTAGTTTAATCCTCTGCAAGGTGGACGAAAAAATCTCAGTTGTTTATTTTTGTTGTCGTCACCTGCGAGCTTGCCACTGTGGCTGGTTGCCAAGACTAGCCCACGCCTACGGGTTACCAGCCAAATAGAATAATGCACCAATAGTGTATAGTGGTGGAAACTGGTGCTCTGCTGTTTCTTCACTGACATTTAGTTTTCTTTAATGTGTCTTCTTGGTGGAGAAACTTTGGTATGGGTTTTTGAGTGTGACATTGGAATCTTGTGTCAGTTGCCAGTTTGAAGGATGGTGGAAAGCCCAAACGCTCAATGCTGCAATGTTGTAATCTTTGATGAAACTGAACTATAATTGAAATGCTGAACAAACAAGCAGAACCTGGTTCATAGATATAGATATACGATGCATTGTAAGGCTTTGTGAAATCCATCCCTGGGTATGTACTTCAATTAGCTGAGGATATTGCCTTGTATATCAAAACCAGCACACTCTCACGTCCCCTTCTTGTATCATACCTTTCACAATCAAATCGTATACTTAAATGAATATGCGCAACCAGTGTTTATTTTAATGTACAGCTATATCGTAGATGTATATCAGTTGAATCTAAGGGCCCAGAGAGGCCTGTCCAGTGTGCTTGTATTTACAGCTCATTGTGTGTAAAGTAATGATTAGTTTAATTATTGTTGTTCTAATGGTATTTCAGTTACAAGTATGGCAAGTTACTGTAAAAAGAAGAAAACAAAACGTACTTGTATTGTGAGTTGGGGGATAGGTTTCAATGTGTGTGTTTTGGAGTTTTCCAGGCTAAATCTTGATGTGTATATTTCTTATGGTTGTGATTGGCTGTGGATGTCAATCTGAAGACCTTCTGCAGGTGATGTTCATCTATGGAGAGCACCCTTGCCTTGCAGTCCAAAGAGGGTGGCTTGTTGGCCCCACCCTAGCGTTGTGTGTACACACTGGTGTATTTCTGTTGTAATTTTGATACTAAAAGGGCAGCCTACCGACCAGTGCATGCACTGGCTCCATTGTGTGGCTACACCCCCATCTGTCAAATCCTAATTATTATTTTTTAAGATTCAGAATAATGCGTGTCCGCACTATGTAATTTTTGGTTCAGTCCCTTCTTGTGTGATTGTTTATAGAAAAATCTGAGGTTATTTAATTATTAAAAGGGGTATTTAAAAAAAGTCAGGAGAAGGACTGGTCTGTATGATTTAAAATTGAGCAAAGGAAGATGTGCTGGAATGTCATTCTAACTCGTAAACCCATCCAGCCGAATTTGTATTATTTTTTACTATTGCAGAAAGTATGAGTGCATTTGGTCAATTTCATCTTTAGAAAAAGGGTGTGCTGGCACTAGATTGTTTTCATTGTTTTCTTTGGATATGTAACATCCTTAATCTGAATTTATGTGAAGAATTAAAGGATGAATTTCATCGTATTTTCTCCCCAATTTTTGTTTTCAATTATTTATCTATCATTCAGTTTGGGAACATTTGTGTTTCACTTTTGAAATGTTTCAGAATTCAAATGTGTAAATTGCCAAGTAATTATCTAAATGCATTGATATCCCAAACGGCCGTTTCCCCCAGCACCTTCAAAGAAAATAGTTATACAAAGATTCTTCTCATGCGAATTGAGATCCCATGGAAGACATTTCAGACGTTGGTGGCAGCAGGCAGAATTGCCCACCCCGCAAGCTCTGAGCATGCGCAAAGGCACCGTACCAGAGCGCGTAGATTGTGTGCATTCCTACCACACGTGTGTCAACACTTTTGGAGGATTCGGGGTGGAAAACCGGCCGAAAAGTCGTCTCAGGGTGAAGTTTTGTGGTGAGTGCACTCAATTTATTTTAGAATGTCTTGTCGGGTATTCCTTAGAGCAGCCGGGCCTGTTTTAGAGTGAGGTTTTTGTCGAAAAATTGACGTTAAAGACCGTGGTTAGTCAGAGCAGGACGTTCGTTGTGTCTACGTGAACATGCTAGACTGCTGGATCATGTCAAACCACAGCTCTTCCAAAACGCAGTGACTGTTGTTACGGCAGTCGTCGGTGTGGTTCCCTGACTTCACAGTATTTGTCAGGATGTTTAGCTCTTGGAACCAGACTATCAGCTAATAGACTGGTTTAGCCAGCCTGCAATGCTGACGAAATACAATCAAGTCAGGGAACCACACGGACGACTGTCGTAACAACAGCCACTGCTCTTCCAAAAAGCTCTCTTTTACACTATGCTAGCTATAACAGTAATCTAGTATTGTAAATTACACCTAGCAGGCCTATTGCATAAAAAAAACCTCTTAAAAAAAAGAAACGCTCGTTCATAGCTATGTACAAATCGAATGTCATTATAGACAGTGTATACAGCAGCTGCAAAAATCAAAAGTATATACACACAATTTCATGACACCGAACTGAAGGGCTGTGTTTACATCCGGGAACTTTGTGACCTAAGGTTATAGCGCGGTGAAAACAACGAGGTGACGCGCTGTTCATTTGCACGCGTTTCTACGGCTGTCACAAAAATAATGCTTAAGACCTGTGAGACTATTTTAGGACAACTGTAAACAATTTCTTCAAGCTCCTTTTCAGAAAGAAGTTTTCTAAAAGGCAAGATGTGGCATTAGCGCCGTGAAAAAGCCGACACGTGACAGGTGAATCGAGGATCGTTGAAGTCCAGCTTATTCACGGCGCTAGGTCACCTGTCTAGTCTTTTAGGAGACTTCTTTTTGGAAGGATTTTTTTTTGACGGAAGAAACCTGAATAAAATGTAGGGGGGCTATCATTTAACCTTGGTTTGGGTTACATTCTTTGGAAAGTACAAAGTCACAACACTGTTGGCATGATTATCGTAGCGCGGAGCCGCAGAGAATTACGAGTAGGCCTATCCCAGATTCACCTCGTTCCTGTCGGCTTTTTCACTGCGCTAAGCCACTTTTTTATTTTCTTTCTGGAAGGTTAAGGGAACTTGAAGAAAAATAACTTCTGCCCCTTTTCAAGCTTATGGTTTGTTGGTCCCCCCCCTACCTTCTTGTCGACCTGGATCAAGAAGATACATAGCTCTGGGGTCAGGCTGAGCAAGCTAGACAAGTTATTCCAACTGGGCAGCATTCTTTTAACGCAGTGGCTGTTGTTACGGCAGTCGTCCTTGTGGTTCCCTGACTTCACAGTATTTGTCAGGATGTTTAGCTCTTGGAACCAGACTATCAGCTAATAGACTGGTTCA
>OX465114.1:11515760-11608260 GCA_949987565.1 Luidia sarsii | reverse complement strand
GAGTTGGCAATAAATAATTATAACGGCTCATGGGAGGCTGCGCGTGACCTGCGAGGTTACATAATTACATGGATATAGCGCGCGAAATAAACACAACTTCCGGAAGAGGAAAGGGCCGCTTACTTCTTGTTCAAACATGGAGCTATAGCCTATAGGCCCTAATAATAGTAATAATTATAGCGTCATGGTTCAACCCTGGCAGATAATTGCAGTGTGGGCACACGCAAAAAGAAGAGAAGCCTAAAGCCAAGGGAAAACGCCCAAAGAAACTCGTGGCTTGCTACAGATAGGCCCATGGGGCGAAAAGAGACACCGACACACGGCAAGTGTATTGTAAGCTTTGTGAAGCCCTAGGTCGAAATTGTCAATGTATAGCGCGACACACAGCGCATTTTACTATTTTTTTTTGCGTTTTGCGTTTCCACTTGTTATACTATATACAGTAGTGCTATAGTTAAACTGCCTTGATCACTTTACTGGGCAAATGTGTCCATCCGGGAGGAAAGAGAGGAAAGTTCACCTGGCCGTTTCCACTCGACTTAGGATTGGAAAAGTAACCATCTTCTCGGTTACTTTGACCGAACTAAGTCCAGTGGAAAGGCGGCTTAATGCCGTTGACACTCGCCTATACTTGAGGCATGAGCCCTGACACTGCCGTCAACCATTACAATGTAGAATACTGTCGTTCTTTTCTCTCATTGAATTCCTGAGCATCTCTATTTCTATTGCGTTCACTTCCACACTTGTCGAACCCCCATAGCGACGCAGTCGTGGTCGTTATTGCTCTGCTGAACAAAGCACTTAACAATAACCATTATTATGATAATCAATACTGCAATATTATTCCTAGCCAACCACGCCGACGAGGTCATATCACCTTGGGCCTAACAATATACACGATGGATGAAATAAGCTGAAATGACGATGGTTAGGAACTATATGAGATGTTTATTTTCTTTCCCGGAGCATTTCAGCCGAGCGTGCTGCTCGAGCGAGCGTCCGGTGAGCTTCACCTGGGTGGCAGGGCTGAACGGGGAGAGGGGAGGCGATTTTAACGGTGGCGTCTGATTTTACCGCTGAAGACGAAAGACAGGGGTGGCAAACAACGAACAAGCCGCTACTCAACCATCGGCGCACCTGTCCGGGTACACCTACACCCCCCCAAAAAAAAAAAAAAAAAAAAAAAAACCTGGCCAATTGTGTTCTCCACGAGGCTCTCTCCCTCCACCCCCCTCTATCACCGAACAATAACCTGCACGAGGCACAAGGCAGGAACACAACGGCATGCCACGCACGGGTACCAAGTCCTTCCGCTCAAAAAAGAAATTAGCATGACAATCCCCTTCTTGTTTGGCTAAGTTGCCTGTCCAGGCTCACATCAAACCATACCCCGGGCAGGTTCCAAAACATTTCTTGCATTGCAGCAGCTAAAATAATAATAAAATGATAATAGAATAAGAGGAAAAGGGGAAAAAATGCTCTAATTTTGTTCTTTACATTTTTTTTAAGTTCAGAATGTTGTGGTTTATTACCTGATAGGATATAATGGCCTAGACTTTCTGCTCTGAGGGAAATTGTGGTCTAAATGTGAAAGTGCAAGAGGCCATCTTGCTAGAAAAAATGGAACGATATACACGGGATAACGGTACTTAAATTTTATGGTGTAAGAATTCAAAACAAACGGTAAGCAAAACCGAACTTAGCATGCAGCGTTTATAACGAGAAATCGGATTGTGATTTTCTCTTTCGGGTAAAACTGAAACCTGGGATTGCAGGAAGTATTTCAAGCAAAGACGAGAGAGTCCCAAGGAAATGCGATAAGAAAAAAAATCATTTCTCTTCAAGGAAAAACGGAAAATGCGATGGGTGGCATTCCAAAAGAGTAAAATAAAACAATTCCGAGGTATAGGTATGTAAAACGCCTTGGAGGGCGATTGAATTAAACCGCAAGCTGTTCGCACATAAATGACTGGTCAGACTCGCGCTCGTCCGGCAACCTTGGGTACCGGTAGTTCGTGCTTGTGTTGGGGTGGGGTGGGGGAATTTTGTTTCGCCACGAGCCCGTGCGAGCGCACTGCTGGTCCCAATCACTTAAAGGCTCTAACCGGTGGGTCGCTTTCCTGCTTTTCCCCAGCAAAGAGGTTGACCGGATGTTTCAAAGCAATTTGGAAGCATTTTTTGGTTAAGTAGAGCGGACTTGAAGTTTTCAAAGAACCCACGCCGTTGTTTTTTGCAAAAAACATTGGACTAAGAGTGCAAAGCGGATTCATTTGCGCATTCGGCACCTTTTAGCCCACCCACTTAAAGGGCAGATTGAACCGGCCGCGTTCAACCGGTTGATAGGACTAACCTGTGCAAACTGAAATCACCCACAATGACCGGGGTAGCGCACTTTCTTAAAGTTTTGTCCAATGAAAACTAAATGGTTATAGAAAGGGTCATAATGGTCAGTGCTGCAACAGGTGGTTGCGTGTTGAGCGCCAGGGATATCTTTAGTCTGCACGATCAATCAGGCATGAGCTCAGCTTCCGGACCTGCTCGACAAAAGTTTCACCCCTCCGTTAAATGCCAGGCTAACGCGTATCGTCTCGCGCTCCCCCGGTAGTACTACTATAGCTGTAAACCCCACCACCAACCGTACCCAGTTTCTGTTCCACAGGTTTGATTTTGCCATGATGGAAGTGCGTGCATACATGTTATTGTGATGGTAAAACCGCAACGGAACCTGGGTTCCACTATCTTGGTTTTCTTTATGATCGACGCATTCGTTCTCGTCTGAGTAATAGGGCCTAGTTCCAATTTCTGAACACGCAACCTTGAAGTACGAATGCTTCGCTTTCATTTTTTTCTTTTCAAGACAACAATAGCATTTAAGCGCTTGTGCTGGGGAGACGGGGTCGGGTTTCCTGAAAGTTAACAATAATAACAACGTTTGTTTGTCTTTTAATATTTCCTTCAATCGCTGAATTTCCTGGCTTTTTCAGGCGGTCTTAAAGCAAGACCGGGTCTGGCTGTAGAAAAACCGGTTGTAGAAAAACAACAAACTTCAGGGGCAGCAGCGCCTAATCTAGGCCTATTACTAGGCCTATGTATGCAATTTTTCTTCGAAAATATAGAAGACCCGACGTTCCGATCGTATAGCACTTTTAGCAGGGATCGAAACGTCAGCCCGCCAAAATGTGTGAGAAATCTCCTTGCTCCATACTCCTACTTAGTGAGTTTGTGGAGCTCCTCGAGTCGACAACTTATTGTAATGTCAGTTGAGAAAGAAGAAGAGGAAATTTACTTTCGGAAGGTGTCAAATTAATGTATTTTTATTTGAAGCAGTTTGCACTATTTTTTGGACTTGAATTTGGAGCGTTTACTAAACATGAACTATTTTCTCAGATGGCATTCAGGGATGTTTATCTCGGGGCTTCTCTAAAGCCAGTAAAGGAAACCCCTTTTGCCCTTGGTCAAGCTGGGGGCCCCTCGATCATGTCTCAACTTGAAAAAGGACTAAGTTAAGTCCCTCCGTGCGTCTTCAGCATAAACCCCGCCCCTTGCAGAGCCCATTGTGTTGCGGTATTTGAGCCGCTGGGTCATCACCGCACACACGCTCACACTTCCAGCTTCCCTGGCATGTCACAGCGAAGCGAGCGCGCTAGCCACGTACATACGTACGTACGTGTATATCAGGCCCATTGATACGCGAGGCCAGTTGCAGGCCAAAGTGTGTTGCACGCCGCACCGCACGTCAATCAATACCAGCACGTGGCAGTCGGCCCAGTCCAGCCACCCCATTGGACCGCACCGCTACGGCTTAGCTCCAGCAACGCGTCGGGCTCGCGAGTTCAACCCCCCCCCCTCCAAATCGGGAAAAAAGAGAGAGAACACCACGAGGACCCCGTGTTGTGCTGTAACCCCTGTGAGCGCCCACTTTGCACCGAACCACGTTGAACACACACAGGGATTAGGAGTGTGTGTAGCTGACTGGACCTTACATCGCGTTGACATCGACCGCACGTTTGGACTGATATTTTCATCCCAGCTTTGTTGCGTCTCTCTTCCTCCCTCCTCCCCTCCCCCAGATCATCTCCTCGGAGCCCTTCTCTACTCACTCGCCCAGTCCACTCACGGAGGAAGTTCCGTCGTCTCCCGGCTCCAACACGAGGATCGAGCGCGGATAATTTCTTGTTTGTGTGCACACGTCTGTTCTGAGAGCACCCGAAGGCAGCGGGGGCAGTTCGCCGTGGCGTCGATTTTTTGAACCGCCCGTGAGGATTGCTATACACACTTCGGAGGCGATATTACATTCTACTGGATCCGGATCGAGCGGCGTGACGACGTGTATGGATCTGATATGATATGATATGATATAGGAGATACGCTGCAGAATAGTCACACCAGAACGGTAATTATCTTTCACTCTCAATAACCCCCACCATGCAGCTATTAATTTTGATGTTTCACATTTTGATACAAACACACTTCCGCGCGTGTGTCCTTAGTACAATTACTTAACAGGTTCCCCCCTCTAATTACGAATTAAAAGGGGAAAAAATTCTGTTTGGTGACGTGCAGGACTGAACCCATTTACAGTGCATTTTTTGTTTGTCTTGTATAACTTAGCATTCCCTCTGCTCATTTTCCTCTGTGTATAGTGCACACAGACCTAGACTGGCGTCCTGTTAACACAGCTGCCGTGCTGGCGATCTGACGTAGAGATAACGGGACCCTCTCTTTTTTTCTCTCTCCCCTATACTTCTTCGCTCGTCAATCGGGGTCGTACGCACGCACTTGTTCGGCAATGCGATAAATCATTTCGGTCGAGTTTAAATTCACTCTATGTTTTGCTGCAGCGGCCCCATGAATATATACCAAACCGTGGCTGTGTTCACCGGTCGGCCATCGATCGTTCACTGTGCACGAGAGTGTTTTATTTCGTCTATTCTTCAAAGCACTTAGGCATGTGCCTCTGCTTCTAAGTAGTCAGTCAGTCACTTCTCTCGCTAGGCCTATCCTGGTACAATTTAGTAAGTAAGTCCTAGCCGCAAGGATCGTGTCCATGAAACTACTGCCTTGATTCAGGCAGCAAAAAGACACGACCTAACAAAAAGCTGCAATTTCATTTTAAACAAGAAAAATAAAAATCAATTGAATCTGGCTTTGTGTGTGTCTCTCCCTGCCCGTGTATAGATACTGAAATATACGAGCGGCGGGCTAACGTAAGATAGCTTCCTGCGGTGAGTTAAAACGCCGATGTCTCTATAGACTATAGAGCTTCGAGGTTTGGATACCAAGGACACGAGCTGAGGAGACGAGACGCTTAGGATGGGGCGTACACAAAGGGTAAGTCCTCTCACTCCTCTGCGCGCATTATTGCCGATGACTACTTATTTAATATAATCATAGCCCCAGTCATGTATAGACAGACGCTGCATGACTGTACCGCGGGGAATGATTCACAATTTTGATATTTCCCGTGTAAAGAATAAAAACGGGGCATTATTTGCATTATTTATTAAAACATGATCAAAGCGCGGTGGAGATGGTGTAATGGCTAGAGAGTATCAGCGAGGAATGCTTACGGTCTTTTTTTTACTTGGCCACGGTTGAAACACTTCATGCAAGATAATTGTTATGCACGCGCTATAGTATTGTTGCCTTGCAATGAAGGCAGGGTGGACGTTTTGCCGAGGAATTTTGCTTAAAGGTCTCTGATGAAAACTAGCGGTGCTGGAGCGGGCGATCAATAAATAAACGATTTTGCATTAATTTCGCCGTTGTGTGACTTGCTCGGCTGTGAAAACAAAGCCATCGCCAACGACGCCAAGTCTTTTATATTGCAAGAAAAATTATTAATGATTACTGTTTTGGGATTTTGAAAATGCTTTTTTGAAAGAATGTTGGTTGCATTTCTTCAGCTTGAAAAAAAACCACAAAGTGATGCGAAATTGCTTGATGACTCCTTAGGCCTACTGACTTAATTTTCCGAAAATTACACATCTATAAAAATAAGGGCCTCGCGTTTCGATCCTGCTGTAGGACCTTTCTCAAAGCTAAAAAAGGCAAAAAGATCTGGGAGAAATTGTGAGAGCGAAATAAATGTAACTAACGAGTACTCCTTTGGTTTTGGATCTAGCCTGGCTCTTGCTTCAGGGGAGGTGTTGCATGGGCTCATGACTAGCCCAGGCTGGGAAGTCGTTTATCGGTGTTCCTGGCAAGTTGTGACACGAAGGCCACCTCTCCGGGTAAATTTGAGTCGTGCTGGGGTTCTTAGCTTGGAATTCCCCTGTAATTGATGCCCCCTTCCTTGGGAAGGGAAAAAAAACCACGAGCCCGCTTCCTATCAGTAATAAAATCAATTAACTTTCAATCGTGAGTTTATTTTCTGTCTCCCACTTGGTAAACAACTCTGCAAGACCATAGAGCAAGGATACTTGCTCTATGACAAGACAGACTGACAGACTGGCTGGCAATTAACTATAGACTTCGGCTAATGAAGTGCCAGTACTATCTCCAGGGAACTCGCCCTTTGGAACCCCATGTTTAATTCCAGGATACATTTTTTCCTCCAAGAGTGCCTTATAATAAATATTGAAGCCATTCGTTGGTGTGTTTTGTTTAGATAGCCTATGGCATTTTGTTACAAATCTTGTTACTAGTTGTAAATGGAATTGAATCCTAAGCAAATAGGATCCTCGAAAAACTCTCAACTGAGTCGAGGATTGGATTTTTCAAAGGCATTCATTTGCTGTAATATATAGCCTGACTGCATTTCACCACATTTCAAACATATCCGAAATCTTATTGTAAATGCAGATATAACTGAAATTCCCCGAACCGATTTGAAAGTATAAGAGTGTCCTGTGTTCAATCCCCGTCCTCAAGAGCACAGAGGAGACATTGTGTGGGACGAAGCCGTATCGATTATAATAAGAGGAATGTCGAACTAAAGTCTCGAGACCATTAGCTGAACATGATAAATGGGACTCGTATACCAGGGATTAGGATTTATAGGATTGCTGTTAGAAAGGCTCTGTGACATTGGAGAAGGATCCAAGTGTATACCAGCAGTTCTTCCCCGGGTGAAGTGCACGTAATGTTGAATACACTGCATGGGGATATTGCTTTGGTCAATTTGTGAGGATCGTCAACAACACACAATCCTCTCTCTCTAATTTGGAGATAGGATGCTTAATCCGACTTATTCCGACACAGTTCTTAGCCACTTTTTATGCAGCTTATTGTTTTAGCCTGTTGCCATACGTGCAGAACACGCCCCCTTTTCCCGCACAGTTACTATAGGCACGGATATCTGCTTAGAAATCTGCTAAGCAAGCGAAAATCTGCTAAGCAGATGGGAAATCTGTCAAGCAGATGGGAAATTTGTCAAGCAGATTGGAAATCTGTGAAGCAGATTAAACAAGGTTGAATCATGGTTTAAACATGGTTTTGACTGGCACTTGGCAGTCTGAATTTACTTTGAAATTGTTTGCTCACTGAGTTTTGAGTGATAGGTCTAATACACTGTATGTTGTTGGGCCTATATACACTTCGAGGAGAATGGAATTCCATGAGGGTTTTGCTGTAGGCTACTCGACTTATTAGCACTGTGAACTGACCATGCATTGCTAGCCATGCGTCGAGTATAGGGCAAATCCCTCATTGAGTTTTGATTGGTACCGTAAGCAGCCTTTATATTATTTTACTGTCATTTTGATGCACAGACAGCTGTGTGAAGTCTTCTCCCGTGCGATCCGCTTGGTCTCTTGTTGTCAGCGGAAGTTGTTGAAATCGGTTTTGCACTGAGTGGGTTGGCATTGGGGGTTATTAATGATGTCGAATTCGCAGATTACGAGCGACGCGTGGGAAGGTCACTCAGATGCGTGGATGTCGTATATTCTATAAGTAAACATTGTCCTGCACAATCATTTGATATCAGTTCGAAGACTCCGAAACAGTTATCCGATGCCTCCACAATATTCTGATGTGTTCGCTTTTGCATTTGAAGAGTAGGACTAGGCCTATACAGCAGTCTGGTATTGCAGAACGTTTTGTCTGTTTCTGTTTTTGAATGATTATAGGGGTGAATTGGGGTGACCCCTCCCGTCCCCCATTTGCCGATCAGGGTCGTGGGAATGGAAGATGGGCCCGGGTAAAAATAACTGCAGATGTTTCGGAACTGTACGGATGTTGCTTTCCCCGTCAAAATTGCTTTCCATCCATTGATGGTGCACGTTTAGAGGAGGGGTATAGCAAGGGGATTGGCCACGCTCACCCCTTCACCCCCTTTTCGCCAAGAGCCGAAAGAGGGAAAGACAAATTTCATGAGGCTCCCCCACCTTACACCATCCTGCCAGTAAACAGTGGATTTGGTTTGTCACTGAGACCATCTGGACCCTGCAGATAACAGGGCTTTGTTCACAGCGGTCCCGACGTGTAAAGACTAAAGGGAGAGGGGGAAAGGGAAAAGAAAATAGCTTGTACTGGGATTGAACGAATTGATCTCTGACTTAGTGTGTTGCCGCGTATATAAAGAGTGTCCTTCATAATGCAGTGCACGCCTGATATTGTCAGGTGCACGTTATCGTTGTAATATCCTAGCGGTAGTGTGTAATATATAGAGTTTTTTTTATTTCTTTGCCAGAGCATACAGGCCTATAGTAATGACAGAGGTTTATTGTATTGGTTATATGCACGACAGGACGCTTCGGCACAACGGCGAACTATCGAGAAGAGAAGTCGGGAGCGGATTTGCCACAGTCTGAAAGAGCTCAAACGACTCCTGCCCAACTTCAAGCAGGTAAGAAAGAACACCTTCTCACTCTCTTTCAACTCACATACTCAGCCTTAAGTTAAACGCAGAAAAAAAAAGCAATCGTCTAAGATAGGCACGCATATACCATCATAGATTTTTTTATCGCCGAGTTAAAATCACTAAGCATCTCCTCTAACGCGCAAGATTAGGAAACCTTATTGATTTTATTGTTAGATGAAGGCCGATGCAAAGACCACTGGCTGAACGTGAATGACAATGGGTCTCATGCCGGGGATTAGGCTCGTTGTCATCCCTAAAACCTTGAAGAAATTTCTACACCCAGTTCACCCCCGATGAAACGCACGTTTTGGGAGTCCTTGTTAGGTACATCGGTTGCCTATTGAATCCATCCGGATGTTTTACCTAATTAAGAGGGTATCGTGTCGAGGTCCAAACAATGCACCGGAATCCTCCGTGAAGCTACGGATCAGGCCACCTCAGTTCGCATCCCACTGTCGTCTCGCATCGCGAGAGAGGAACACGTATTGGATGCTATCATCGGAAGATAAGGAGGCCTGTATTTTTGCAGAGTGTTGAACTGGTGACCATGCAGCGCAGCACACGATTCGTAGAGTGCTTCTGCCGTCATTTGCGGTTCAGTCGAAGTTCGTGGCAAACAAATCTGTATAATCCAAGAGAATGTAGATAGCCGTCCCTGAGATTGATTGCGCATCAAATCTTGAGTCAATATCCAGGCAAGCACCCCCTCCCAATCAGACATGTTCCTTACGTCTTTCACCGAGGAGCGGGAGGACAGACAATGCCGCGGTGTTTAATTAACAAGATGTACACACATCGGGAACGTGTTGGTCGTTTTGTCCGTCAGGGGACCGGCCCCACGTTTGGAGTGGGGGTGGGGGTGTGAGTTAGATATTATGCAGAAAGGCGGGCTATAGCCTATAGTGAAATAGAACGGACGCGTTTGCATTCACGGCGTGAATAACGTCTACGGAGTTGTATGCGTGCATGTACATACATTACATTGCAAACACGTATTCTTGGCACTCATTTCAGCTGCGGTCGTACTCGTATAGGCTATATTCCCAGGAGGTACGTTTCGGCAGCTGACGGGCTCGGTCGCAGACCTCTCTCTCTCTCTCTCTCTCTCTCTTTCTCACTCTTCCTGCCCCCCCCCCCCCTCTGCCTCCCCCCCCCCCCCCCTCTGCCTCTCCCCCTCTCTCAGATAGTGTTAGGGCGCAATTCAGGAAGTCCCGTAGACGACCGTACCCAATTTGGCGGACTGTAAACGGACAATTTGCAGGGCCTTGTAGCGGAAGAGTCCCCATGCGTCAACCACATACCTTGCTCCCCTTCCCCTCCCCTCCCCTCCCCTCCCCCCCCTCTCCCCCTCCACTCCACTCCCCCGCGTTGTTTTGTCAGGTCACCGCTGGCGATTAGCAAAACACGGGGTGACCTCATAAAGATACCGGCAAGATGTGGACGGCAATTTATTCCTCAGTTTCTATGGGGAGAAACGTTTTGGGTATTACCTTGTATATACTTCCTCCATGTATACACTATGGAACGCTGTGCAGCAATTTTGCCCAACACTTAAAGAGTTAGAGTAGACTGCCTTTATCAGAAAAATAGTGTGATTACTTTTGCGCAACACAATCCTATACAGTTGGACTTTTGTTATTGATCAGTAATATTAAACAAACAAAGGAAACAAACAAAGGAAGGAATAATATTATTGATATTTTGACGTTTGGTCAAGCTGTTGTTAGGTGAATAAATTTTACAGTCCTTTTTTTTTGTTGGGGGGGGGGGGTACAGTAATGTACACTGTCTGGCATATCTGGCTCGCGCCATGCTTATCTATCGTCCAGCTCCAAAATAGCATTTCCATTCTTAAGCATCTTCAGCCGAATTCACGAAACTTCAAATTTTGTTGCATAACTTAAGCAACATTTTGCTGCCTTCTCTAGTAAATGTGTATTGCTGACAGGAATCATTGTACGTTGCGTAACTTACGCAACCCTTCTTGAAATCGACTGCTGGTTACCAGCCTAAAATTACAATGTATATACGCGCTCGTGACTGGTACTCGGCCGATTTGCGACTTAGCATGAATCTGGAGCGTCTATCGCTCAGTATCTGTCTGACAGCTTGGAGACATTTTCCAGATCCTGGCCGCCATCTGTCCTCGACTGTCTAACAAGATGACAGACCACAGACAGGAACTTGATGACCTGACCCCGTGACCCCCACTCCCTACATTTCCGCTCGGCTGTTTTTCTTATAACCGGCGTCTTCCACCTTGTTGGAGGCGATGTGTCTGTTACCGAAACGTCCTAGCAACAGTGCCGAATACATCGGACGCTAGCCAGCATGTACAAGTTCACACTGCGTTGGAGCATAGAGCAAGGAAAATAATCTTTTCCTTGCTATATGGTTGGAGTAGGCCTACCTTGATTGCTACTTGCTTGTATAAGATGTGGAATGTATCGAGTTGAAATGTTCCAAGTTGAACGCTCACGCCACGCCAGACCTTGCATATCTTTGGGCTGAACAGCCGCGTTCGGGGATTTGAGTGGGGACGCCGCGACAGCTGTTGGTGTAGCCGGGTTGGGTTGGGCGGAAAAGAAGAGAGCCGTCCTTCAGCAATTATGGCTGGCTGGATTTGGTATACGTCTTGTTGAAGCCAGCTTTCCCATCGGTTTGAACCGGTTGACAGGTGTCTTTGCCCCCCCCTCCTCAAACACGCCATGATGAGCATGCCACCACCCTCCCCTTCTCCCTCCCTCTCTCTCTCTCTCTCTCTCTCTCTCTCTCTCTCTCTCTCTCTCTCTCTCTCTCTCTCTCTCTCTCTCTCTCCCTCTCTTTCTCTCTCTCTCCCCCCTCTCTCTCTCTCTCTCTCATATTCATACGGGAGAAGTGGATCGCTGCAGTCTCTTTTCTTGGCAAGAGTTCGCCTCTGAGCATGTATCGTATACCTACATGTATAGACTCCAGTCACTGGTGGTATAGGCCTATATGTATATATATATACTGGGCCATGAATAATGGAACGATTCAGACACTATAATTTTTTTATAAGGACAACAAATGTTTGAAAACGACAAATCCCAGCAATTGAATCCAGCTGCCGTTTATAGATTCAACCGTTCCACTGTCGTGCATCTAGGCCTATATAGGTGGATTTTAATTGCAAGAACTTGGACAATGGCGCGCCATTAGCCTCAGCATCTGCACGTAATCCCTTGGGTAATTGGATTTTTCAGACTCTTATGTATCTTTGTTGCTCTTCCCATTTACGGCTTTCGACCAATGTGCACGGAAGTTACATGAAGCGTGCTCAGCACTGCTGACTACCGGTACCTTAGTTACAGGAATTACCGGTTTTTTTCTCGTGTAGGAAGTACCGTATAGGACTATAGCTTTAATTATCAGTTTGAAACATCGCGTTGTCATGGCGCCGGATAACATCATACTTTCATCGGTCTGACAATGTTATTTTCACTGCCCCCTCCCCCTTTCCTCTTATTTTTGTGTGATATAGGTTCGAGTCCTCAAGGGCCCTAGATTAATCACAGTTTGCAGACCCTTGATCTGATCCCATGCACTTCCGATCGGAATGTCAGTGACTAAAATAGTTTCTAAATTATGTTCGCGTTCAAAGCATGAAGCCGTATCATTTTGAAAAGCGCAGAGTAGACATGTTTCTTACAATTGCCCAAAGAATGCTAATTTTTATTTTGTCTGGCCCACCTGGATTGCTTAACAAGGTAAAATCGATCATCCTGTTTTAACTATGGTACTCTCTCGTTTGCGTGTGTCGAGGGTAACGGGGCCCATCACTTGCCTGTGAGGTTCTGGAAACGGGAGCGGTATTACAGCAAACAGGCCGAGATCGGAACAGCTGTGAATACTTTTCCCTCTCTCTCTCTTTCTCTCGCGTTTGCCTCCATCGACGATCTAGTACTGTAGTAGCGCTGGTACTAGTGAACCTGCATTGTTCAAGTAACTTTGTCGGCAGGAAGGGATGCCGCAGTAACTTGGAGAATCGAAACTGACATCAATCATAAGCAATGAGTTAGGATTTGGGGGGCACACAAATGTCGCCTGCGGCGCACCGGTGAATGGTGTTTTTTTTCCTCAATTCTCAATTGTGCCGATCAAACGCGGGGACGAATGCCGGGGAGAGAAACGATGGCTCTCAGCGGCCGTAACATGCAACTCCGATGTTCCAATTCCGTGGCTTGCCCCCAATCGCGGCAAAATGGGTCCTTCCACAAAGTCCCGTATAATGTTACCCTGTTTAAAGAAATTGCCAAGTTCTGGAAATGTTCAAGTGACAAGAACTGGGTATGAGAAAATTTGACGAACAAAGGTATTTTATTGTATTTAACTGCAACTGTTTTTCCGCGATCCTTCCTCAGCATGCAGAGCTACACTGCACTATCTGCGCGAGATTTAAAACTCTTGTGAAATTTCGCAAGATGTGAATAATAAGATTGTGCAGGAACAGAGTATCAACATCCACACCGACATGCACACACAACTGACCATACACACAAGAGCTAATCCCCGCTTAAGAATTATCACTGCCTTAATTCACCCCGTTCATGAATAGGCCCTCATTATACGCTAAGGGGGGGAAAGGGGAATTCCATATTTCTTAGATATCTTCCCTGAAACTTCATTTTGAGGAGGAAGAGAAAGGACACTTTGAAATGAATAGATGAAATGTCCTGATTGATAAACGGACGAAAACAATACTGTAACAGAAGCAAGTTTTATGCTGCCAAAATGGCTGCCGAGATAGATAGCGAACGGAAGGTACGCGGCTTTGCAAAGTTCTGAGATTGCGGGCGACTGATTTACGACCCCGTTTGGGGGGTTTCCCCCCTCGCCGCCTAACTCTTCGTGGAGGTGTCGGGCTTGTAAGCCGTCCGGGAGCTTGCCGTTGCCGGGGCGACGGCCGGAGTCACGCCCTGACGAACAGTGTGCCAGATACGGTCGTGTTTATTGATACAGTCAGCCTATGCAGCCCACGGAAGCCCACGTGGGCTAGAAACATCCGATCACCTCTCGCTCGCGTTGTTTTCATAGTGGAGCGATACAAGCACCAAGCACCGTGATATACAATCAAGTCGGTCATAACAAAAACACACGACCGGTCTGATATGATTATCTTACCCATTATAAGACAAGTAATAATACAATGACAAGTAATATAACACTAATATGATTTGCCTAGTAGGCCCCTCTATAGTACATTACTTACAACTGCTTTACTAACTAGATAGATTCAAATTGGCAATTACACAGTTCTGAGCCTACAGTACAGAGGGATCAGAATACGGTCGCGGCTATCTTGAGCCCATTTTACACGAGAGCTGTAAAGTTTAAAGGTCAACTGAAGTGCAAAAATTAGAAAATCCTGATTTGGCATTAAATTTGTTCATTGGTACATTGTAATTCCAGATCAAACATAAATTTTGTGTTTCAGGCTTATTAAAAGCCTTTTTTAATTAATTAAAATTATGCTCGTAGTTATTGAGGGCGCTGTTCTTTACGTCACCGGATGAACGCAGAATTTTTTTTTCTCTCCCCACGAAAGTCGTATGCACTTAGATAGTCGGAGAGGTTCCCTGACGCGTTCAGTAGATAATGCACGTTTTTTGAGCGTGGCACCAGTCTTTTTCTCGGCGAGAAAAACCTGACAATTTTGTTGGCCGAGACGTCTTTCGACAAGCTTTTTCTTCGGAATCAGATGAATTCTAAGTCGATAACAAGGATAGAGATTCTGAAAATAGTTTTCCTATGGCCACAGACGGGAACACGTTGCCAAACCATACACATATCAGCCCGGATGGTCTCCGTGAAAACAAGTTCGAAATGGACACTGCACTGCACGATTTGACGGGTCGGATTATTTCGGTCGTGTCAGCGTGATTTTTGACGTCAAAATGCGGCTTAATCTAGGATAGTCAGGGAATAAATGAATGTTTATACCACTGCTGCAATCTTCAACAACGAATCTGGCTGGCGTGTCACATAGTTTGTCGATATTTACTCCCGAAATCGGTTCTCTTGAGAAACGTGCACTGACTGTTGGTATATACGAACGTACAATACAATAGTTCCCCGAGTCTTCATCCGCTGACGTCACCGAGGACGTCCTCCACGGGGGCGTGGCTGCTCCCCCTTCCAAACTTAAATAATTTTTTTAAACTCTTTCCCATAGTTTAAAATTCGGAAAAAATGCATGGATGTATTTTACTGACACCATAGTATTATTTGAAATAATAAACACGAAATGCATTGCAGTTGACCTTTAACAGGGGTCACTTGTGAAGAAATCACATCGGTGTCAGGAACACACGGATACCTTGTCGTGTAAAAGTGAATCTCTGTCACCAGACCGCAAGGGTCCCTTGCGCATCTTGACAGGGATCGAGACCTCCTCAAAAATGCACCCATGCGACGTTCGCAAGGATATTCGTTGGCGCATCACAGATAAGTATGCGTTGATATTTCCATGAGTAGCAAACGAACGATCAGCAATGTAATCAAGGCAACAAAATAATTGACGATGAAAATTAATCCCGTGCGACCCCGCAAGCATGGTACACGATCGGCCTCGTTACGTTGTGTCAGTGTGTCTTGCGTGAGATCGACGGTTTTTTTTTAACTAGCTTGAACGTTCATCGGGTCTGCTAAATAAGTATAGAAATTCATTCCGTTATTTGGAAGATCTCATTCTTTCAGAGGGCTCGGCATCTCCATCCGAGCGGGAGCTCCTTCAGTGACCAAACGTCTCCTCACTTATCCTCGTGACAGTTATAGTTATTACATCAGCAAATGCATCTGAGCTCTGAAAGTCGAATTGCTGTAATCAGTGTCACTGGCGTGGACGATGAAAACATTGATCTCTCTCTCTCTCTCTCTCTCTCGATGGCGGTGTAGAAAAAAATCCACAGGTGGGTGGTTGATGTGAATGTAAACTGACGTAAATTGTGTGCGATGCGGGGCCGTGGCAGCGCTGTGCATCTCTATAATTTAGGGCTTAATGACGTCGTGAACTGAACGCACAAAGTGTTGGTGTGGGTGGGTGTGTGTGGGGGTTGGGGTGGGGGTGAGATTCGTAGCTCTCCATTACCTTAATGAATTTCCCGCGTTTATGATTTTGTAGCGTTATTTTGCCGTTGGCAAGGGTTTTTTGTGGAGGTTGAAGGGACTCCGATTCGTTTTTCATTTCACGCCATTTCATTTCATTTTGGGCTCGGGTGAAATTCTCCCCAGGGCTAGCAGTTGTTTCCCCTCTCTGCCTCCAGAGATTCATCTCATCGATTACTCGCTCTCCCTAGCTTGTCTTCTCTTCCCTTAAACAAAATTAAAAAAAACTACCATGACTTCGGGACACCTTATCCACTTGTCTGTCGTGCTCGAGCGGGCACCAATCTTGTCTGTGGCGTTCACCTTTGCCGAGAGTCGCCTGGGAACCAGACGGCCAATGAAACTGCTTCAAGTGCACTGTGGTTGCGAGTCAGACAAACAGCGATACTCACTTGATATGCTCGTAGCCTGGCTGATGAGCGAAATGAGAGCCGAACAATCGGAATTCCTTGGTCACATCGTGACATCCTATGACAGGATGGTTCTGGGAAGATAGAGGGGCAGTGGAGCAGAGGAAAGAGAAAAAATCTGGAAGACTGGTTTACGAGGAAAGAGGAGTAAAACAGGAGGTGGGGTTGCTCGAGAAAGCAAAAACTGATGACGTGTCATGATCGCCGACGCCAAAAGAGATACCGGTAGCACTTATAATTATCTGAAGAGAGCGTATCCACGTTCTTTGAGAAAGGTCCTGCTATAGGATCGAATCGTCACGCCCACTAAATTTTGAGATTTGCAATTTGGTAATTGTAGTCAGTAAGCAGTTTGCAACATGTTTGTATATCCTGTGCAGCATGCCCTGTTCCTGCCTTTACAGTTCCCGCCTTCACCCTTCACTGAGCTAATCCCCTCACCAGGATCCCTCTCCACACTACATAAGCCCCACTCCCAGTTGAAATCCAGCAGTCTCCTGAAGACGAGCAGAGTATACTGTTCGAAACGTCGAGTTCCTCAGGTTCTTTTCAGAACCACACTTACTTACAAACGAGAATTTACATGGTGTCACCGCAAACCTAATTATCATATATCACTTTAAAAATACTTTGCATGACATTCGACAAGTTGCCTATTAGAAATTGCAGAGTAGTTCGTTTTTATGATGTGGAAATGTACCGGTATATTTTTTTTCAGTATCACCTGTTTGTACTAGCATTATTTGTGACCAAAAATACCTCTTAGTATCTATAGCGTGTGATGGCTTCCCTCGCAAAGTAACGTCTTGATCTGGCCAAAAGTCTGATTTGTTTTTGTGTCGGCCCTGTTGGACAATCGCTAACCATTTCCACGGGGGGGGGGGCTCCTTCCATATCTCATCTAATTCTTAATCGCGATTATGCTGTGCCCTTTTTTTTCTATTCATTCATCTCCATCGCGACAGAGACTTCAATTTCATTCCCGCGCGCTGCTTTCAATTCACGTCCTTGGGGAGAAGAGGGGGTCGGGGGGGGGGATTGCGACTTAAAGGAATGAGTGGAACAGCCGCACAGAGGCGAGTAAATTGAACCTTAACAGATTGGCGAATATACTAACGGTGCGGTCGGGCCAGAAGCCACGGTCAATAGTCAGTGTGCGTGTGGGCAAGATGAATCACATCGCCCGAGCGACCTATCGTATTACTCCCCCTCCATCCCTGCCCCCACACAAGTATCCATGCCAGCCGCGCTTACACCTTTCATTAGCATGAATAATGCTCAAGCCCTCATCCCCAAACGTGTCGCTACACATTATAAGCGGCGCAATATTACACGATGAATCATCGTATATGTTTTGCATACGGCGGCAGCGAGTTCGCTCGAGGAATCATTCTTAGTGTTTGTGATGTGCACGGAATTGGTGGGGGATGGAATGGAAATGACTAATGCAGCATTTACGGTGCGATTGAATCATTTCAGGGCCGGGCTAAGTTGTGCGACACGCCGCGTTCTCATCTCATCCTGCCCGCCGGCCATTGCTGAATGGCCCGTGCCAGTTTTCGCAGACTCGTCAAATGATAATGCGCTCCGAACGATTTGCGCGTCGGCAATCATGACACTCCCGCACGGAGATTATCCGTAAAAAAAAAGAAAAGAAGAAATGAACACAGGTCGGGCAGTTCCGGGTCTTTATTCGCATCGACTGACCGTTGGGCAGCTGCCTGGGATGTTATAGGTCAAGGGGAGGTGTACGAAGAGTGACCCCGTATTCTGTGCGTGCGGACCGATCATGTAGGCGCGGACCGATCGCTGAATTATGTCTCTTATGGTTAATGTACGTGTATTTCGGGGAGTTGATTTGCAAGACTCGCTCAAGAGGGATCGTGCCGTGTCAGATGGCTCACGGGTCCTTGGGGTGGTCGTATATACGAGCCTGTATATCAACAAGACCGCATCTTGATGAAGGATTCACGATGCTCTTTTCCCAGCGTCCCTCGGTGGATTGAGCGATAAGCGTTTCCCCTAATGCGGCCGTACGCCAAGTGGCTATATTATTATCTCTACCATTAGGGCCTAATAGAAACAACACGATAGTACCGGTGCATCAATACAGAATAACACAGTTTATTTACCGGTACTGTTACCGGTACAGAAATGTTATCAGAATTAATCTTAAAGGTGTGCGAGTGCGGTGTTTCGATTAAAGCAGAATCTTTATAAAAGCCAAAATAACTCCCCTTACTTTAAAAAGAAATTGCTGCTTTTACAAACAGGTATTTTGTTGTCCATCTTCGGTCACCTGTTGAACGCGGGAGAATAATGTGCCCTTCAACTTCAAGGCAGACATTAAGGCGATCGCATATGACAGAAATGCGTCAGCGTCAGATTAGTCACAACTGTTTTAAGGTGACAGTAAAAGCCTTTCGGTGGGATATCCAGGGGTGTCTTTGTATTCTTCCAAGGGGTGGTCTGTTTGTGTGGTGAGTAATGTTACTGTTAGGTGAGTAAGCGCCCATCCCCATCCCGGTCAGTAATCACGTTCTCTATGTGCGTCACCCCCATCCCTCCGAAAACAATGGGCGCGAGAAGTTACATTACTGCGCCGACTTTGGCGTTGAACGGTACCGGTACTATAAGAGAGAGAGAAAAAAAAATGGTCAAATTAGATGAATTTGGCACCTCGAGCTGCTAGCGCCGTGTCGAGTCTGATCCCACCTACACCCCAACGCGGTAGGTAAGTCTGTGGACAAAAGATGGAGTAATGAGATTTCACGGCTCGGCTTACCGGCGTTGCCGGGCGTCGAATCAAGAATCTTATGCCGCATTACAGGCACGGGTGGATTCAAGGATCGAGAGGAAAAGGGGAAAGGGGAAGCGTAGGCAGACGTTCTGTGTCGGCAGAGTTGTTCCGCGTTGAGACGGTGTAATTGGCAGACAGTTGTTATTTCGATGAAGAAATGCCGTTCCGCAATGCGTGCGCTGTTACATGTACCCCTCACTAACAACCCCCCCCCCTCGGCTCTCTCACCCATGAGCTGAATGAGATTTTTTTTTTTCGTTTATGAAAAAAGGCAGCTAGGATTGATGAGAGTCGTGTATGCGGCGTCTGTTACCGCGATTTCTCATAATGGCCGCTGTTTGTCCGACCGGCAAAATGGAAAACGACGGAGTAATCGATTTGGCCGGGCATAAATTGCAGTTGCAGAGTCTGAAACAGAATCTGGCCCAGGGGAGATTGGCGCAGATTTTTTTTTTTTCTCTCTCTCCGTTACCCCTCTCTCCCAAATCTCCCTCGGGCAAGTGTTCCGAAGATGCCGCGCTGTCGCTCGGCTTCCTCGGTGCTCGATCCCTCCATGTAAGAGAAGAGCAACACCCGTGCTTTGTTCCACACCCCCCCCCCTCCCTCTCACTAGAAATAACATTTTGCAGTCGGGGTTGGAATTTCGACTTTACGTGAGTCACCCTCGTTCATTCCAATTCCCCCGCGCAATCATAGCGAGACATCAATATGAATATATTTATATATACATAAAAACCTATACAGCTTTGAATACATGGAGGGTGATATACTATAGGGTTTCCCTCTCAATTTTCACCTCATCTTTCTCCTGTTTCAGCAGTGGGTGTCGCGCCTCTCAGCTGAGTACATTTTTTAAAGCACGGTGCAACATTTTAAGTGAGGGTGAGGTAATTTGTACTGCCCACATTTATGCCTGTCTGTGTCCACACTAGACGGTCAAGGCATAAAAATGCGGTCGCTGGAATTGGCGACTTATACGACTGCTGCTGAGAGCAACGTCATTGCAGCGAACTTTTGTTCAGCCATGGCATGCCTGTCCCCCTGGATACGCCCTTAGCAACGACGGCCATGGACGAAGCTATCCAGATCTGGCTTTCATCTATAGCAACACAATGGCGGACTTGTGAAATTCCAATTTGGATTTTTTTTTTTCAATCGAATTTGAAAAGGAGTGTCGTTTTCGGAAGGGACATTTACTTCCTGAAAGGTTCGTGTCAACAACCCTATCGTTCCCCAACCTCACAAAATCCAACACCGGGTTTTGTTGGAATTTGTTGGATTAGGTACCCCAAGGATAGCATACTGCTGCTGAATTTTGTTGGAGTTTGTTGGATTAGGGAGACACTGTTGGAATTTGTTGGATTAGCTACCACTGCCACACACTCCAACACCTCACCAGAAAATGACAAACAGCTCGTAAGTAAAGTAAACTCACCCACGGAAGCAGTGTAGTGCACTGCTACACACTCCAACGGACCAGATCATGCCATAGCAGACACATTGTGGCATTTTGTTGGGTTGGGGACAAACCCCCTGTAGTCATGCAGCAATGCATAATACACATCTGTACCCAACCTAACAGAATCCAACACGTGCAGACTGTTGGATTCTGTGAGGTTGGGCACCAATGGGCTTCCTAGTGAAAGAGCATGTGAACATTTCAAATCAAATAATTATTTGCAATGAAAGGTAGGCTTAACGTAGGTTTAAATGAGCTCTTAGGAGAATGAGTGAATTTGATCAACTTGCTTCAGCACTTGTCCAGTATTGGGTAAATTGTACATGTGTATAGGAGAGTTTTAATCCAACAATATAGCTTTAGGTTTGATCTCTTTATGAAGCATTTCATATCCAACTATACCTAAGAACCAAAGAACTCGACCAGCCTCTTCTTCGCCAAACGAAATCTAAATTTTAAATTTACACAGATCCTTGCATGATCCTTGCATGTTTTCAAATGTGAACGCTGCTTGTTTGTGCCGCAGGCTGTCATAGTGTTCTCAGGCGTACCTTTCAATATTAATAAACAGGGTTGTTTTTCCCCTCCCACTTGAATCAATACCGAGGCATGAATGGATTACTCTCGTGCGCTCATTGTTTGTTTATTGAACTATCCTGCGAGATCTTTCATCTTTCATCTCATTGTCTGAATTCGCTCTTCTTTCTGCCCTACCCCCTACTAGTAATAAGAAGCACCCTTGCTACGCCTGGCGAGCATTTCGTCATGGAAGAGCAGGATTAGCCAAGTCTTTTAGAACCGGTACTCTAGGGAGGGATACTGGTTGTTGTGCTAGAGCGATGTTTTACGCCGAATTGGTCATTCCAAAGCTGGACCGTATAAAAATGCAGATCGAAAACGATGAGGAATAAAGGAGTATTGATTTGCGGAGTGAGGGCAGTGGTGATAAAACTGCGGTCGATTTTGCCTAAAAGCAATGCAGCCGATCTCACTTCGACTATATAATTTCCCTGCAATCTTCGACGAACGCGTCGCAGAATAAGGACTGAGCTCGGCACATGGCCGTAAGTTATGGGCATATGCGACTACGCACACAGTTCCAAAATTAATCTGGACATCATCTTTCCAACGTTTCGATCCTAGCAGAACCTTTCTCAAGACCGAGCAGAAACATTGTTGTTTTCGTCGAATGTTTGTGTCTGATTTCTGAAAGCTGAATTGATTTTGACCAATAATTCAACAAATATCGACCAACGTTAGTTCAGCATTCGGTTGATAATTATAGGCCTATAAGTTACGTGTATATGTTTATCAACGCTGCATGGTTAACATAAACATGTTTTATGTTAAGAACGAATTCTCAAATTGGATGTTTCACCACAAAATTTCGCAGTGGACATGAATCTAGAACGGGTTGACGGGTC
Organism: Luidia sarsii; assembly: GCA_949987565.1. Classification (NCBI taxonomy): domain Eukaryota; kingdom Metazoa; phylum Echinodermata; class Asteroidea; order Paxillosida; family Luidiidae; genus Luidia; species Luidia sarsii. The sequence continues at coordinate 11,586,239 of OX465114.1, read as the reverse complement.
AATACTGCCTATTGATTTGTCGGCTTGTTTTTTTCGGGCGGTCTTTGTTCCACCCCCTCCTCCTCCTCCTCTGATAGATTGAATGAAGGCAGTGAGGCATGCTCCCTTTTTTTACCGATAACGAGTATACCGAGAGTCGAATACATGAACCTTGAAGACCTCCACAGAGAATAAAACCGATGTCGTTTCACCCCGTCCCCGTGGATCCCTCAAGCATAGAGCAAGGAACAGACCTCAAGAGACCTTTACCGTCCAGGGGTCATTTTTGTAAAGCCTCTGAAGCTGCCTTTGAGGAAGGCCTTGGAACGGAACCTCGGGCCCTCTATAAGTTATAATAGGCCTGCCTATTTTGAAGATTTGCAATTTTGGCTATTAACGTCATTGAGCAGTTTGCAGCAATCTGCTTCAATGTTTGTATACAGCAGGAGAATCATTGCTTAAAGGGTCTCTGCAATATATCATAGTCAAGCTCATTTTCTGCCGTTATCTAGGGATCTGAAGTATATAAATACAAACCTATTGGCAAGCTTCTATTATAGTGGAGTCAGGAATTGGCCATCTTTTTTACCTTTAAAAATATCAGTAGAAATGAAGGGGTTGTTCATATCGCGGTGGTGTAGATAAGTAGAAAGGGTGATCAAAGTCACGCGATGTGTCGTTGCTGGTGGCGACGTTTCGGTTGCTAACTGCTAACCTTCATCAGGCAACTGCGTACCGGTTTGCGGACGTCGTAGTAGTGATCGTGCGGTTTGGCGCGCGATTCTGGCGTCCACTAGCGGTCCCGTCCGTGGTGGCTCGGCGGTCGTGACGTCTGATGGTGGGGATGTCAATGCCGCTGTCCCGGTTGATGTTGTTTCGGCGATGTGGATGGCCTCCTTGACTCGCCTGGTGTACAAGTACTGTTCACGGTCGATACCCAATTGGGGCGGTGACCAGCTCCCCAAGCGTGTTCAGCTACCGCCGATCCTTATAAAAATATCCTTATAAAAATGAGGGCGCTATTGTAAGGTGATGTTAGGAACCCATAGTTAAATATAAGGAAAACATTAACTGTCGAACTGCAAATCAATCCCCCTTATTAGGTTTGATGAAAAACTTCTTCACTAAACTGATCATAAAGTATATATTTTGGCAGCAAAAAAAACAGGTTGAGGGATAGGTCTGCTGGAAAAAAACACATACATTTTCAGAAACGTTTGTAGTTTGTACACAACCAATTGAGTTTCTGTTGCATTATCCTGTTATGAAATCACAAATTTGCTTATGAATAATTTTTATTGAAATTCTCATAAGCGTAAAAAAAGCGTAAAAAACGTAAAACTTGCAAATACACCGCCAGAACGAGGGTTAAAAACAGTTGGATTGTAAGCAGCATTGCAAAACAGTTCTGTAGCATGGATTTATAGGTGATAGGCCTATCATTTGTATTGCAGAGACCCTGGCTTTAGTTCGGTCGCCTGTTTAAAATTCAACATGATTTTGTTTTAGGCTGAGCAAAGAGTAATCAAACACAACTCATGCAAGATGTGTCTTTGAGAGAGATCCTACTTGGATCGAAACGTCGGACTCTTGAAATCTTTGTGATTGGTTTCTATTTTTCGATTATACTCACACTCTTCTCAAAAGAGTGCTACATGGTGTCACTACAAACCTTCCACTTATGTTTCGATCGTTCAAGTCTAACCAATTTGTGTTCTAAACACAAATCAGAAGGAATTAACATCCCGTAAAAATACGGTCGGTGACTCCGTTAAAAGAGGGAAAGGGTTTGATCGCAGGTTTGATCAGTGGTAATCATGTCCCTACGCGGCCCCCCTCCCCTCCTAATTTTACTCTGGAGTAAGTCATCTGAGTGGTCTCTGGGATCGGATTAACTCAGCGCACAGTGGGGTGTCTTTGAACGGACAGCATAATACATGTACCGGTATATAAAATACGAATAAAGAAAATAGAATGGAACCACCACAAAAAAAAACCCTGTCGACTCCCTGGACCGATAGGGTTCAGCTCCGATCTTGGCAAAGCGCCAGAACTGTAGACGCGTGCAGTGAAACGGGCAAATTGAAAAAAAATAATGGGGGGAGAGGCGAGAACAGGGAAAGAAAAAAACTCGTTGCTGGCGTCGAGGAACGTTGGCCAAGGTCAAAGCGTGCACTGAATGGGTCTCATTTGTTAAGGCGCCTTGTCGTACAGTGTTTTAAGCTGTTACCACTTTCGTTCGGAAGCTTTGCCTCCATCATCCTAAAACTGGAAATGACAGCTGTTACGGTTTTAGATTTCGGTTAAAGTTTGATTGCATGATCATGTTGGGGTAATATATGATAATAATCATATCATAATAGGGTAACTATAGGCCTATGGCAATTTGTTGTTTAGGATTCCCTGCCCATTAACTGGAGGATGGTTGTTAAGATGGTCGCTGTTTATATGCTCATTATGTTTGGCTAATTTGAATCTTGGGAAAAAAACTAGTGATAGGAAAGTACCGGTACCGGTAATATAGAATAATTATTGCAAAATGCTAACTGACTTAAACGACTGAAAAATATTCAAAGACCTTTATGATTTTGGGAACGGTACTGCAAGAATCGAAATTCTATGCCCTCTTAGTCTTAGTAATGTAGACCTATCTTTAAAAATTTTGTCTTTGAATCAAAACATTTTGTTCAGTCTATGTCATGCAATGCGATGAGTGTTTTATCTGATCCATTATCTACCTGTTGTGTGGCCCAAAGTTGCACATTTTGTATTACTGTGTCCAATGGGGTATGATGGGTGCAATAGATGAACCAATCATACAGTATTATGTTAAGTTGTGTAATGTGCAGCACCCAACGTCCTAATTATGGGAATATCAGAGGGGACTTTTATTCGAATAGATATTTCGTATTCAGGCAGCAATTCTTCCAACCCTCCAATTATCAGAAGCTTTTCTATCGACATGAGGGCTACAAGCAACATTGTTGCTGTGCTCCCCAAAGATGGTTGGTGGTAAAGTATTAACTCGATAAATACCTCTAAGCCCGATGAGCTTTTTTTACATTGAAAATAAGCCCTTTTTCATCATTACCGGTGTGTTCCGCCATGCCTTCAGAGGCACAAGTCATGACGGAAGAGCGCAGTCTCCGTGCGGACGACGCCAGAAAAGACCGGCTGTGTACAACCACGGTACAACCAACAAATAAAAAAAGCGCCATTCTGTTTGCATTTTAAGCTTGACTGACCAACCAAACTCTTGTTTAAAAATCCACAAAAGCCCTATTGAATCCAAAGCTGTGTTCGCTTGAAAAGGCCTGAAACTGCCAATTGTACGCTGCACTTTGAAGTTCACGTAATGATTGCAGCTGATAGTATACGGTGCTTTTTTTATCTTCCAGCGAGAGGCCCTGGCGGATTGTTGATTTAATCGGTCGGTCGGGCGGTCTGGCTTCTATTCCTTGCTGCAGTTCGAAACAATGTTATTCCATTCACGCCAAGCGATAACTGCACTGCTCTTGTGGTTTCAATATTGGTACAGCTCAGATCTTGTGTTAATAATAATAGGCTGGTCGTTGAGTTTTATACTTATAGGCCTAGCCCACAAGGGTTAATAGTTAACATGTAGATTGGTGTCGATTTATGAGAAACGTATAGTCCTGTATACGGCCCATCGATTTTTTTTTCCAGTCTCACAGAAATGCTCAGAGATAATAGTTTTTCATGTGTTGTCACGCTAAAATATGACAACACTGTTCTGTTTCCTTTTGGGGCATCTGTCTGCATGCTTGTGTGTATAGAGTGCGGTTCCCGCACGTCAGCCCCTCTTAATTATGCCTATGAAGTCAGAAACTTGAGGCCATTAATGTTGTAAATATTACTGCCCAGGACCGAGGCATTATGTGCTGGAACTGGCTTGGCAACGAACCAAACTGTCCTTTCACATTCAAACTGGCACTATAATGGACTAGGTTGGCATTTGACAACAATTTCGTTCTAAAAAGCAAATGGAAAGACAAAATGCTTTGTGTGTGTGCATTATTTTCTAGTGCCGATGGCACTTTCTTGAAAAATGACCCTCTTTGAAAATGTCTCTGTCAAACCATTGCGACGTGACGTACATGATGATGAAATATAGCCTCCCACTGTTTGCGCTGCCTTGTCTGTACATTTTTGTCCTCTTGCTGTGGGGGCTTTGCAACCGTTTATTCTAATCGGATAGGTCATCAGCGCTGCCATCGCAGTTCAGAAATGCACGGTGGATGTTTGTTACGATTTGGGTTGAGCTCCCCCCCCCCCGCCCACACATTGCGATTCATGCGTCGTGCCTCGCATCGGCGTAGAAGACTGACGATCTAAAGAGATGTGGGAAATGAAATCACCTCTTAAATCAAGCGGCGTTCATCGCACAATACCCTACGTGCTCGGTTTCGTGAGTCGGGTACAAAGATTATAAACGCTTATGATGTGTATTGCTAATGGGATCATTTTAAATCATTTTCTCTGCCTACGTGCGGAACAAGCTGCGGCGTTTTCCACTTCAATTGGCTTTTCCTTTTCTTGTTTTTCTTTTTAGCTTTTTTTCTTTTTCTTTTGAAAATCGGCAGGGTCTATTCTTCCTTGATGTTTGTTCGAGTTCAAATTGTCCGGATGAACGACATCTCTACTCTCTCTCAATACCCCCCCCCCCCACCCCCCTCTCTCTCTCTCTCTCTGAATTAAATCTGTAATGCCAGAGAGGCTTTCCCAATTTCACAGTTGTCTGCCTATCAAAATAGAAAGAAATCCGGGTCGGGAGAGAACCAGGACGAATGTGGTAGCCAGGCACGCTGGTTGGATGTTAGCCACCAAGCAGCTATATACTCTGATCGTCTAGAATTTAGAAGGATGAAGTTTCTTTGTGGTTGTGGATGGGGAGGTTTTTTTTTTGAGAGACGAGCTTTAGGCTAGCTTGGAAAACCCATTTTGTATCGACGTTTCACACAATGAGCCATAAGCAGAGTCCAAGCTACCGGTACGGATTTTCACTCTTTTATAAACATGGAATTGGCTTTTTACCTTGGTTCACCCGTTTTTTCCTCCAACTCCACCCTTAAATTTAACCTCTCCTCTCGTTCACTTTCTCGGAAGGTTTGGCAATGTGGCGAACTGTTGCCTGCTGTGAAAACGATTTCAACTGTTCAGCATACACCCGTAACCCCCCCCCCCCCACCACCTCCGCAGGCAGAATACGAAGTAACAGGTGCATCGTATTTATACAAAACCCCCTCTCCAGAATACCGCTGGAATCGCTATAGGCCTATATATTTTATACACACACAACCAATGTTCGACTACCCGAGGTCGCGCGGTTGGTGTGTGCATTTTTCCATGTTTTCATAATTTTAATTTTCTCCCCTTGACAAAATCCCCTCCCCGCTACCAACACAGTGTTACTCCAGACACGAGAGATCCTCAGTAAGTGTATCCCTAAGGCCTGTCTGGGCCTCAAGCCGGTTACCCTGGTAGGTCTTATTCAGGCCTACGTCAGGTCTACGGATTAGATATTCGTTCGAACATGGAGCTGGAGGTATCCGTGATCTGATACCTCCTTGGTTAGACCATGGTTAGACTGTTGCCCACTTTCCTTCAAATTGAATCCTCACTCGAGTGGCCTGGGGCTTTCTCCATAAATAAACGAGGCTCGTTTTCAAGTCCCTTCTCTTTTTGCGCACACTGTCAAATCGTTCTCCCGTCATCTGATATGCTTTCATCAGACATTGTCGTGAGGTTTGTGGTCGATTTTTAACCAACGCCGTCCTACGGTTGGGCTTTGTATCGATCTACAATGTTCCTGGCTGATGTATTCTGACCAAAGTTAGTCAAAATGTTGCCCAGCATTCTCTAAAGCTGCGTCCACCTTGGAACACGATTCCCATACAAGATGATCTTTGTGGACGACGGGTGGGGATTTATTTGCGAGTCTGATTCGGCCTCGCTTCCCGCTCACAGGACGCGCTCATTCTTGGGAGCCTACCTCGCCCTCGCCTATACACAATGTAGTATAGGCTATATTGTACAGGCAGAGGCAAAAAAGGCGTCTTAACTATTATGGCATGCCAGGTCACCGCGGCGTCGGGATTTGCAAATTGATTCATAAAACTTTGATGGCAATGGCTGGCGGACATATCCCACGGTCGGCACGTCCTCACCTCTGCCACAATGCGTTAAATCGACAACATTTCATGGACGTGCTTGTCACGTGGGACCTCATCGCTCTCCCCCATCGTCTGCCTCGCAATATCTGTCTCCTTGTTTTCGTTGTGTCAGCTCAAACGTTGCGTGTTCAGCCTTTACCCATGCCCCAATGCGTGTTCTTAGGGCCTATGAAATGCAATCGCCTGAAATTATGCGCCAATAAAATATATGCTCTATAGCTTTCTATATTTACACACCGCAACCCCGAAGAACACAACATAACCAGATTACCTTTGAGTAAAATTGTGGGTTTTTTTTTTCATTCTCGCTCTCCCCATTTCCCGATGGTATAATCGTTGAGCCAGCGGGCGGACGCAAGCATTGGCGTCCTGAAAGCAGACAATTTCTACACCAACCCTCGAGTTTGTTCTTTTCTTGAAGATTTCCGCGCCATTCGATCCGAAACGTGAAACCGTTCGACGGCTGTATAGCTGTCCCGAAGGTGGGGAGACTTTTGGCTGGGCTACTGCTTACACATAGTCCATTGCTACTGTGCTGGGCCATAATGCATGTAAGGCTGCTGGGCCATAATGCATTGCTGATGGCCCATAGTGCATCTGTGCTGGCCCATAATGCATTGCTGCAGGCCCGTAATACATTGCTGTGGATAATGCATTGCTGCTGGCCCATAATGCATTGCTGCTGGACCATAATGCATTGCTGCTTGGCCATAATGCATTGCTGCTGGGCCATAATGCATTGCTGATGGCCCATAGTGCATCTGTGCTGGCCCATAATGCATTGCTGCTGGCCCGTAATACATTGCTGTGGATAATGCATTGCTGCTGGCCCATAATGCATTGCTGCTGGACCATAATGCATTGCTGCTGGACCATAATGCATTGCCGCTGGCCCGTAGTCCATTGCTGCTGGACCATAATGCATTGCTGCCGGCCCACAATGCATTGTCGCCCTCCCATGATGCATTGCCGTCCCACAATGCATTTCTGCCAAGGCCGCACGCTTCCGGCCTGTCCGTTTTTGCTGGCAGGCACGTGTGGGTCCATAGCGCGGGCTTTACGCAAGCTGACCTTCCCCCTCCAACTCACGCGTCGACCTGGATACGTGATCAGCGTATTGTACTCTCGCAGGGTTAGAAGCACTTCGGCCCCGCACTCATGTGTCAAACTCACTTCAGACGACACCCGTATTCATAGGGTTTTCATACCTGTGGCTGTCCCCCGACACTCACGCACACCTATAGCTGAAATTTGGCCCTATCAACGACAGCATACACAGTCAGACAGGCAGGCCCGGCTACAGACGGAATAATTGCCGTGCAATTCCCCGGAGGCATGGCGTTCTCCCCACCAGAATGTGCCCTGACAACTCTTACAGGAGCGAGAGAGCGAGAAATAGAGAGAAGGGGGGAAAACGTTCAAAAAAGAAAAAAGCTTCAACTCCTTCAATCGAGTAATTGGTGCCAATTTGACGGCAGTTTGAGCGCGACCGTTGCCTCGCTTTGGGGACGAGAAAAAGAGTGTTTGAGACTCAGAGAGGGGGGAAGTTAATTGACCCACTTGGCGCACTTGGTGTTTTGGGCCTGGGGTCGAGGGTGTTGAGAATGGAGTTTGACGGCTTGTGGCCCTAGGGGGCCCCACTCAGATAGTCATCGACACTTGTTCTCTCTCTCTCTCTCTCCCCTTCTTCTGGTCGAGGTCTCTCGAATCCTGTGATGAATACCGAGGAAAATCCACACAGACGCTTATAACAGCCATGTCGAGGCTCGAGGGCTGTGTACGGAGGGGGGGGGGGCTCTCACAAGTTCAATTCCTTTCCATTTGTTGATTCATGTGTTCATTCTGCCGTGCCTGACTATCAGGAGCGAGTGAAATGGTGCTATTATATTTTCTCTCTAGTCCCCTCGGGTCTACTGCACCGCTACCGGTCGGTTCGCTCTGAGCTCTTTGTCTCGATATGAGTTGGCATTTTATTAGCCAAGGGGTATCCCTCTAAGACATTGCATGCTGTCCCGTACTATCGGTACATTTCGAATTCATGGTCAAGGCTTTGTCGCCGTTGTCCAAAGCGCTCGAAGTAAAATAAAAATGGTTATTCCGTATTCGTTAACACACTGATGCGGTTGTATTCCTTGTTCATAGCAGACTGTTGTCAGCTGCAGTAATAGTCTCTCGCACTTTCTCTCCGATTCCCGTCGTTTCTCACAACGTTGTTTTCGTCTGTCTCCTTCCCACAGCATGGCTCGAAAACCGGCGAACAGATGGACCTTCTGCAGTCGGCAGTGGATTACCTCAAATCCATCCAGACATCGTCCTCCATCGACCAGTTAACATGGGCAACAGGTAAGGACCGTCGCGTCACATCACTCAATGGTGGTGGGGTTTACGATGGGGAGGGAGTTTGGGCTGGCTTTCGGGGGTAGGGGGTTACCACACACACTGGGGCGATACAGGGAGAGAGCGCGGATACTCAATCAAGGCAATTCCCAGGCCTGGGAAGTTCGGGTTAAACGCGGGTAATCTGTTCCGTATGTATTTTCTGAGCACGCTGGAAGCAACAGCAAGGCGACATGAATGTACGTTGTACATGCTTCCCCCAGGCAGTTCAGAGAACCCGACCCGTTTTTTTCACCCGACACATTTTTTGTCAGATTCCCTGTATACCGCAGCACGTGAACAGCACCTATTGGCCAGGTCGTTGAAAAGAAGGCACCAGACTATTATTGACAGAACACAGCCTCGGTTTGGTGTCACTGCTTCGAATGTGACAGAGTGAAACAAAATGGCCGCACGATCCCCACTAAGAGTGGTCATGTAGGTGGGGCGTCAATGGACGCCATTTTACCACTCCTACTGCGCTTGCTCCGTGAACCCGCATCATATAATTACCATAATAAGAGAACGCTTTTGAGCCTCTATTTGTTCCCAACCGATGAGCTTCGTGCATGTGAACGCTCCCAGAATATTGAGCAGTGCGGTCTGGCGTTTGACCTTTTGAAATCCGCGATGAGATCGTGAGTACCCCCGTCCGTCACTGCACGAACGTCACGAAGCATCGTTGAACTCAATTCCCAGCGGCAGGCGCTGTTGAATCACATCTCAAGTTCTCCTCCAGGAAATGGCGAGAATTGGGAGTGCGTGTATTATTAACATAAAGTAAACTGCCTCTAAGCCTCCAAACTGAATCATCTTTATTCAAGTCATGTCACTGATATCGTCTGTGAAAGATACTCAATGTAAATGTGCTGACTGATAATATGATTTCACCAAAACCCTTTTAGTCAGGTCGTTGAGTTTCATAAGCTGGTCCGACAGCGTTTTTATTACCAAGTAGCTTTTTTCACAGTAATGGACAAGATAGGCGTCGTGAATTCCTAAGGGATGACATGCGTAGCGTCGTCATGGTGATAACATATCAATAAGGAGATTAGCCCCCCCCCCCTCCTTTCAGGATGCTGACGGTACGAAGGCCGTGCATATAGACCAATTGTATGAAGAAGAGTGTTTTTTTATTTGCTTGGTATGTCCTTAATGTTCCAGTCAAGTGTTGATAGTTTGTGTATGCGTGCGCTGTGTTACCTAGGGGATGACTGCCGTCAGTCGGGGATGAGTCTTTATAAAAGTGATGTGCTGGTTTGTTTGTTTTCTGGCCAGAGTTGGGTTTATTTTTCTTTCATAAAGCAGTCGGCGAAGAAGTCTTTCCTCCGTTTGATGAATTATTTGTGCCTTTGTGTGATTCATCTGTGTCATTTTTTTTTTCGGACTGAATTTTCAGCCATCAACCCTCTTTTCAAGCATTTTAATTCGGTTGGAAACACAATCAGTTGGAATAGGACGGTTTGTTTTTCCAGTGATGTTGCCACATTGGTCTAGTTCCCGGTGTTCTGGTATCCAATCGTTAAAGGGCTGCTGCAATAGACTGATTTTATCTCTTATAAATCTATGCTACAGAACTGTTTTGCAATGTTGCTAACAATCCAACTGCTTTTCACACTCGTTCTGGGGGTGTATTTGCAAGTTTATTGGTTTTTATGCTTATAAGAATTTCAATATTCATGAGCAAATTTGTGATGTCATCACAGGATCATGCGACAGAAACTCAATGGGTTGTGTACAAAAGTTTCTGAATTTATCTTTTCTCCTGCAGACCTATCCCGAAACCTGTTTATTTACTGCCAAAATGTATGCTTCGTAATCATTTAGTGACGGAGTTTTTCATCAAACTTAATCCAGAGGGATAAAGAGGGTTTGAAAGTTAATGTTTTTTTTTTGTTTTTTTTTAAATTGTGGGTTCCTGACTTGACCTTACAATAGCGCCCTCATTTTTAAAAGTAAAAGATGACAAATTCCTGACCCCACTAAGTAAAAGAAGCTTGCCTATTCTGTTGATCCCTATAGACGACAGCAGAAAATTAGCTTGACTTTGATGTTTATTGCAGAGACCCTTTAAGTTCCCAATAACTGTAGTCGGGTTCCTTTTGGTCCGGTTCCCAATGGCCTGTATGGTTCACATTGGTCTGGTTTGCAATGTTCCGATTCCCAATGGTTCAATCACATTGGTCTTGTTCCAAATGGTCTGGTGCCGACGGTCTGCTTCCCAGGAGAATGATTCCCTGCAGAATTTCAAAGTCAGCGGTAGCCGTTCCCTCGTCTCCTCCCAATAGGCTAGCCCCCTGTCTCGTTCCTACGCCGTATGCTCCCAACCCTCTGTGGGCCTTTTCTCAACACTCTTGCGTGCAATACGACCCGGGAGGCACCGCGATGCCTGCGCTGTCTGGAATCGTTTCTTTCGCTCTGCAAACCAAACGGATATAAAGCTAGCAGGGGAGATAAATCAGCACATGTTGCGTTTTGATGTTGCCATCATTCCTCGCTCTCTGCGATGTTTATGTCCCGTCTGTCTCTGTCCAACTCTTTCTGTCTTTCTGTCTCTCTGTCCGTCGCTTTCTGTCTGTCTGCCTGTCTCTCTGTCTGTCTCTGTCCGTCTCTTTCTGTCTCTGTCTCTCTGCAGTCTCTGTCCACCTCTGTCCGTCTCTCTGTCCACCTCTGTCTGTCTCTCTGTCCACCTCTGTCTGTCTCTCTGTCCACCTCTGTCCGTCTCTCTGTCCACCTCTGTCTGTCTCTCTGTCCACCTCTGTCTGTCTCTCTGTCCACCTCTGTCTGTCTCTCTGTCTGCCTTATTTGTACATCGATCAATCATTTAATTTATTGACTTGATTGACTCCTTTTTTTTTCGTAATCTCAAATGTAAAGGTTTTTGCAAAATTGAATTCTCTGTCTGTCTCTGTCCGTCTCTGTCTGTCTCTCTGTCTCTCTGTCGCTCTTTTCTTTCTCTTTCTTTCTTTCACTCACATTGACGTGAACGAGATTCCGCAGTGAAGGACATATACTGCATGGCCTGTATACCCACGCGAGTCGCCCGTCGTGTCGAAGGCCGCTTCCAAATCATAACCAAGGGAAAAGGAAGACAGAAGGCCGAACATAATAATAAAGCACCCCGCCGCTGGGGCCGAATTCTTTTCCCTGGTTGGGTGTTTGCGGAGGCGGGTTGCTCGTCAAGTAGAATGGAGGCATCGTATTCGGGATCATTTTGTTTCTTTTAGAGAGACGGGGAGACGGGGAGACAGAGGGAGACAGAGAGAAAGAGAGGCAGAGAGGGAGAGGGAGGGAGAAGGAGACAGACAGAGAGGGGGGAGACAGAGAGAGAAAGAGAGGCAGAGAGGGAGAGGGAGAGAGAAGGAGACAGACATAGAGGGGGAGACAGAGAGAGAAAGAGAGGCAGAGAGGGAGAGGGAGAGAGAAGGAGACAGACAGAGAGGGGGGAGACAGAGAGAGAAAGAGAGGCAGAGAGGGAGAGGGAGAGAGAAGGAGACAGACAGAGAGGGGGAGACAGAGAGAGAAGGAGAGAAGAGAGAGGGGGATAGAGGGAGACAGAGAGAGAAAGAGAGGGAGAGGGAGAGAGAAGGAGACAGACAGAGAGGGGGAGACAGAGAGAAGGAGAGAAGAGAGAGGGAGATAGAGGGAGACAGAGAGAGAAAGAGAGGGAGACAGAAGGAGACAGAGAGAAAGGGAGAGACAGAGAGAGAAGGAGAGATAGAGGAGGAGAGAGAGGGAGAGAGAAGAGGGGGAGGACCGACTGACTCGTCCCTGCGACCCGTCTGACCTCATCTCGTAACTCCGCTGCAGACTTTGTACCATATCAATCCTTCTCACTCAGCCTGTGACCATGGGGCAGTGAGGCTTAGCGGTGTGGTGTTTCTATCCCGATAACAGTCGGCTGCAGGCCGTCCGCCGTATCCCCCACCCGCCGCCTCTGACAACCCCACCCCCCAGAACGGATGCCCGTATACGCTGCACCCTTTTCACTCCAATGAATAGGCCCCTTTCCAGTAATGCCACGGAGCGCCAGGTGCACTTATTTGGTTCAAAAGACTCCGATACATGCCCCACTGATAATAAATTGCAGAGCCCATCTATGGAAAGCATTGCGATTGATACCCGAAAGCTCTGCCCTTACAAAAGCAACATACGGTCCTACACATTCAATTCCCTTGCTTAACTTTTTTATATTATTAATATCTATGTTTGCTATTTTCACGAGGGAAGTCCCAGTTGAGTGCATCTGTCTCGCTCTGCTTTCCTTTTTTTTCTAAAGATTATTTCAGCCAGTGTTGGATCGTGATTGTAAAAAGAGGAGATAGGGAGAGTCTGGATTTTTTTCCAGCATAACCTTGAAGAAGAACAAATAGATTTTCGAATGTCCTTTGAAAATGCTGAAGCTTCGATCTAACCGCCAGACCTTGAGGCCCCAATTATATATTCCCGGTCGATCTGATCAGTAAGCAGATTGCAGCATTTTGGTATTAACCTTTTGGGGCATCTTGAGTAATCTCTGCGAAATCGTCGTTTTTGTAGCGTTGCACCTTTAACCGGTCCCATCCTGTCCATGCACTTCTGAGAATTACTGTGATATCGTTTGTGTTGTTGCGTTATTATTGGCCCCCATCGAATGGAGTCAACCGACCTGAACTTTGGGCGGCACCTGCCCGCTTCCTCCCCCCTTAAAAACAGACACCGTACCCGAGCACCATTAACTGCCCGTAAATAGCGTCTTAACGTGTGTCAACAATGAAAACATCACCTTGGAAATTGCATTACATGTACAGTATATGGCGGAACAGGTGGTGCCGTGGGGATGATATGCGCTGGGCTGGGGGATGGGGAAAGTTTGTAGATGTGAGGGGTGTCAGAGAAGAATGAAGAAGAGGGGGAGGAGGAGATTAGGAATAATATCAACCCAATTCGTGTCCATAAACATTTGCCACCAACACTATACACCATCAATATAAGTATAACACCAACGAACAAGGGGGGGGGGCGAAAAACGCAAAGGAGAAGGCAGAAAACAACCGACATCCTTGACCCCGAAGTAGAAGCATTAATTTCGTCAGGATTTCCTGGCATGCAGGGGCTGAAATTAGGAGTCTGGCACCGACTGAGAGGGCGCGGTGATGGGGCAGGTGGATGGGGGTAGTTCGGTGGCAAGGCCACGCCCTCCTACCGCGTCCAGGCGGGCTGCCCTCTACAGGGGTGACACCCGTCCCGCATTATTGCTCTCTATCGGGCACAGGGGTCGAGTTAAAGGCACACTCTGGGCCTCCATACAACCTGATTGGTAGTGGCAGAAATCAAACTAGGTTTTTTCTAATGTAGGTCGCATGTAAATGAAACTTTGGTTCGAGGAGTCTTGTAAACCATTTAATTGTGCACTTTAATAGACGGCAGCGCGCAAACAGACGCACGTTGTTATTTCACATGCCTTACAGTGATACAAAAACATCGACAGGGACTGGTGAAACGGACTACCGTACAACAACAGGTGGTTCGACCGAGAGAGAGAAAAAAAATCGAGCCGATCTCCTCCTGAAATGGACACGGTATTTTGTCAAGGGCTAGATATTGATTCTAGGCCCGGCGGTTCGACGGGAAATCAACGGACAGCTTTGCACCACAAACCAACCGGCATTCCATTGCGATTATCCGGGGGCTGCAGGCCTTAGTACTGACCTAAGATTACCAAAATCACACACGTTTTAGAGTGCCTGACGTTTCGATCCCAGCAGGAGTCTTCTCAAAATGCAGAATGCCTTCAATGCCTCATAGTCTGTATGCAGACCATTGGCCGAAAAGATGCATGAAAAGCATTGTGACATTTCCAACTCAAGCACTTTATTAGTCGCTTCAGCGCACTTTTGGTAGCTGGAAAGATCACATATTTACACCAGCCCTTATGCATTTAACAGCGATAGAAACTGGCCCCTTTCTTGTAATTTTACGATCCAAAATGCCACTGAATGTCACCATCCGTCACGAACTCTGCGCCGGTAGAGTCGTTAAACAAAAGAATCGCTCAGAATGTGGGGGTAAAAAGACTCCGATTGGCAATGTGTGGAATGGACGGCGTGGGAAGACCGGTCGATACCAGGTAAAGGTCACACGCGCATAATCTCTCCCTGGCATACATGCCACGTGAGTGTGTACCTCACGCCCCACTCCCTGTAGCCCCCCCCCTCTCCCTACCGCACCCACCACGAGTGAGGGGGAATGGACCCCACCCAACCCAGCAACCCCCACGTCCGTGGGCGTCACATCAGACCCCGTATCGACTTTTTCAGTATTTCTCGGTATGTACCCTCCTCCGGTCGCATCGATTTTCTCAGTCGACGGCACAAACATACGGAAAAAATATAACGGATTTGACTTCGGACATTGCGCAAGGATTAATACCAGGCTCCAGCGAACAGCGAAAAAAGGGGGATTGGCCTCAGCACATTTTGGCTTGAATTTTGATAGTGTTGTACCAAAGCTGAATGGTTTTATCTTGCCGGTTTTTTTGTATAGCAAAGCCATTGTATGTACTGCGCTCACTTTCAGCTATTGAAAGTGGCAGACAGATAAAGGGAATTCAATTGGGAGGACTGTCGTGTATAGCGCCATCTTATCAGTGACCATCCTGTGATCGACCACCGCATCCCCAGAATATGGTGGAGATGTCCTGCTCGCACACAGGGGGTTGGGATTGGGGTGGAGAGAAATTAGAAGGGGAGTCACTAGAATGGACATAATGAATGAAACAAAGCAAGAAATTCTTGGGGATCTCGGAGTTCGGGCTACGGAAGTCTATACCAGCAACAAACCTAACAACTTTGGGATTTTGTTGTGGGGTTGTTGGGTCTTTTTGGCGGGGGGGGGGGGCTGCTTACGCTCTCGTATCGGGAGATTACACACCCCAACCACCTCTCTCTCGTGTACATATTCATATATCGGGTGATTCGGGTCCTGCGTGATCTGCAAGATGGGAGAGGAGAGGAGGGGTTGTTAGCAGTTTGAAAGGGAGGATTGAGGAGTGGGGCTGGACTAATTGGAGATTACGAAAAGCGCCATCTTGTCCTCGAAGTGATGGGAGTGAGGGTGCTTTTGTCGTGGCATGTAAGTGGCCATGCACCCTCTCTGTGCCATGATATTAGATCGTTAGCAAGCCCTATTGGTAATTCCTTCATAGTGACCGCGGGCCGAATACGCAATCAAAAGATTCACTCAGAGAAAGAGAGGGGAGGGGCTTTCAATCTGCAATCGGATCGGGACATTTTTCTGAAGGGAGATGTAGCACAATAAAACAGATTGCTCCCATCACAATCTGTTATCCCTTTCTATAACCCTGAAGAAGAAAATACACCTTGCTTAAGCAACCATTATCGAAACCACCGCATGTCCTCTTCTTGATCTTGTCGGTCAAATCGGGACTTTTGGTCATGGATTGCAGAGTAGTGTGCCCATCATTTTCGATCGAACCGTCGGGAACTTGGAGTCGGGAACTGGGGCTCTGTTGCCTATACACAATGAAGACGGGAAGTTGCAGGGATTCTGTTTTATTAGTCGTCGAGTGAGCAGCTGAACGCATGCAATCAGTCCATATGCAATCGCGCGCGCCGTTAACGACGCCACTAATGATTAATTAGTCCCCATTGGGCAATGGTGCCATGGATTGAAGGATACCCACCAAGTGGGTTGTAAAAAGCTGACAAAACTGAGGCATCTCGATCAGAGGCATGTTGCTATACACTGTCCAGGAGTGGCGAACAAAAAAAACGGTCGCAACTGTAACAACAAGCTTAATAAAGGATGGGTAAGAGGGAATGCCATTCTTCGTTGGGTTTGAACAATTTTAATCTGGGATGATGGGGACCTCTATGATGTTGTGTGCATGCCGAGGCGTATACCCTGCTTGTGATAACTCACTGTGCAGCTCTTGTAATTGGACAGCCGGCTATCTTGGGGGATGGATGACAGCTGGCGAGGAAAATGACTGTCATCATGGCCCTGTTACACTGATAGCGTGTTAGTATAGCGGCCATTGACAACTAAACGGCCGAAATATGTTCTCCTATAATAATGGCATTCTGATGCACAAAGGGCCGTCGGGAAACCATTGTAATGACCAAATGATTGTTTGCTCTCCAAAGTGCAACGAGCGATGCCTATATCCCAAATTGTCTTCAGTTTAGCGCTTCATTTTGCGTGTATATGGTGAAGCGGTGAAGTACGTTCCCTCCCGGGCAGGAACGTGCATTGGTTTGGATGGAAACCTCAGAGATTTCAGATTTAGCGGGTCTGATGTTTCTATTGCGGCACGATCTTGTGTCAAAGGCAAAAGCTTTTTGTGCAGTTTACGTTCATTTCCTCTTAACATGATTGGTTTGTGGTAACATTCTGTCCCGAAAAACGCATTCCATGTCTCGCTCTAGGATTCGCTGTTTTCGCCGGTGTTGTATGTTTGGGATGTTGCTCGCCATTTATTGCGTCATTGCAAGTTTTCGAGCATCGTCCGCGTCAAAGTTAGTCCCACATAGCCCGAAGTAAACGCCACACTTGTGTGTTTACCCAGACCGAAAAAAAAATACCAGAAAAAAAACCCAAGCGCCCAAGCGAAGCCAGCTGACACAAAGTGCCCTATTTTCCAGGGTATCAAAGTGTGGCCGGCCTTCACCACAAAGCTCACGAACTTTTCCCTCCTCCTTCCCTCTCTAAAGAAAGAAAAGAAATTCAATAGTTTTCAACTTTTCAGAAAGGCCACCGGAATAAGCAAAAAGTGCTTCTGCGGCCTAAGGATACGCCAGAGGTTTTCATATTTTATTTTATTTTTCCCACAAAAAAAGTACTGGGTCTAAGATAACAAAGCGCCATCTCCCGGCTGAGGTTGTTTTTGGTGTCACGAAGAATCAATGCAGCCGAGAATTCGTTGTGCAAGATCTTTTTTTTTTCATTCGGATATAGGCCTATAGGTGAGGTTTGCATCGGCTTGTGTACCTTGAGGGGTGTAAGACGTCTATACCGTGGAGCGGACGGGAAGATTCCCGCCGGGGGAGTTGGCGGTCGGTCACGGCGCTGACAATAGACCCGTGCTCGGGGTAGGGATTCCTGGAGGCCGGGAACGGAGTTCACAGCACTCCTTCTAATCCAGCCACCCGATCGACATGAAAAGAAGAAATGAAAATGGCATTCAGATCTTCTGAAACGATAAAAAGAGAGCTGAACAAGCTTCGGGAAGAAAAAGAGAAAGACATTTAGAAACCACGGTGATTGTTATGCGTGTGTCAAACTGAAAGTGGAAATAGTGCTTGGGAGTTAAATAGAAAATGTATTAGGTTCAATGAATAAAAAAAGACTAGCGTGGTGTGTCTGTTTTTGTTGGGTGTTTTTGTCGGCAAATCGGATTGGACGGGACTGACTGCGACGTCATGCCATCAGCGTTATTGGCAAGAAATTCCACGCGACTTAAAGGGGTCACTCCGGTTGATCGAGATCAAACCATCACAAACCCTGAATACCGTTACTGAGTGAGCATACTTCCATGTAGTCTTCCCAGCACAGTAGAAGCCCAGAAAGCATAGTTTATTTTCGGTTTTTGTAATTACAAAAAGCAGCCCTTGAATGTTATTGTGTCTTTTAAGGTAGAGGTCACTTTGGCTATTTATTAAGGGCACCCTGTCCAGTTGGCAGGGCACCCAGGCCAGTTGACAGGGCGCCCAGGCCAGTTGACAGGGCGCCCAGGCCAGTTCAGCATGGCACCCAGGTCAGTTGGTAGGGCACCCAGGTCAGTTGACAGGGCACCCAGGCCAGTTGACAGGGCGCCCAGGCCAGTTCAGCATGGCACCCAGGCCAGTTGGCAGGGCAGCCAGGCCAGTTGGCAGGGCATTTTGTTCAGTGTGACCCTAAAGGTCCTTCTTTGGCTATTTATTAAGGACACCCAGGCCAGTTGGCAGGGCATCCAGGCCAGTTCAGCATGGCACCCAGGCCAGTTGGCAGGGCAGCCAGGCCAGTTGGCAGGGCATTTTGTTCAGTGTGACCCTAAAGGTCCTTCTTTGGCTATTTATTAAGGACACCCAGGCCAGTTGGCAGGGCACCCAGGTCAGTTGGCAGGGCATTTTGTTCAGTGTGACCCTAAAGGTCCTTCTTTGGCTATTTATTAAGGGCACCCTGTCCAGTTGGCAGGGCACCCAGGCCAGTTGACAGGGCACCCAGGCCAGTTGGCAGGGCATTTTGTTCAGTGTGACCCTAAAGGTCCTTCTTTGGCTATTTATTAAGGGCACCCAGGCCAGTTGGCAGGGCACCCAGGTCAGTTGACAGGGCACCCAGGCCAGTTGACAGGGCGCCCAGGCCAGTTCAGCATGGCACCCAGGCCAGTTGGCAGGGCAGCCAGGCCAGTTGGCAGGGCATTTTGTTCAGTGTGACCCTAAAGGTCCTTCTTTGGCTATTTATTAAGGACACCCAGGCCAGTTGGCAGGGCACCCAGGCCAGTTGGCAGGGCATTTTGTTCAGTGTGACCCTAAAGGTCCTTCTTTGGCTATTTATTAAGGGCACCCTGTCCAGTTGGCAGGGCACCCAGGCCAGTTGACAGGGCACCCAGGCCAGTTGGCAGGGCATTTTGTTCAGTGTGACCCTAAAGGTCCTTCTTTGGCTATTTATTAAGGGCACCCAGGCCAGTTGGCAGGGCACCCAGGTCAGTTGGTAGGGCACCCAGGCCAGTTGGTAGGGCACCCAGGCCAGTTGGCAGGACACCCAGGCCAGTTGGCCAGGCCAGTTCAGCATGGCACCCAGGTCAGTTGGTAGGGCAGCCAGGCCAGTTGGCAGGGCACCCAGGCCAGTTGACAGGGCAGCCAGGCCAGTTGGCAGGGCACCCTTAAGGTCATTCTAGGTACGATACGGTAGCTAATCAATTGTCCATTTCCCGGTTCATACCCTTGTCCAGACCACCCTCCCTCCACCAAGGATAGACAGTCCACCAAACATTTCCACAGATGTATCTGACACCTGTTGGTAGGATCCCACACAAACCGAAAAAATATTGACGAGTGCAAAGGAAAACCTCATGTCGAGAGCCATTTGTTTGTCTCCAGACTTGATTGATTTACCCGGCACGTATTCAATCGAGAGACAGTGGACACGGGGAACCCGTATAGCGCCATTGATTGAACCCTTTACACGTCATATATAACCCGCGGATTAAAACCCTAATTGCTTTTGGTATATACAATCGTCCTTCGTGAGGTCAGACCGTTGGGTGATTTGGGGTCACGTGGCTCACTGATGACTTTGCATTTAAAGTTATCTTATTGTAAATAAATGAAAGTGGAATGTTAGCTAATATAATAACCGTATTCGATAAACGGTAACGATTTTGAGCTTGAAACGAGATGTTGTTGCATGCTGAAGAAGCTCAATTGATTGGTCTCATGGTTGGTACAGGACACGCAGTTTGAGGTTGAGTCCACCCGACCTCAGTCGCTGAAACCCCTCCACCCTCTCGTCCCTCCGCCCCTTCCTCCCTCCCCTCCTCCCACTCCTAAGCCCATACCCCTGTCTGAGGTGCTCTATAAGCCTACCTTTAGTAAGCCCCGCACTGCACATGATTTCGGCCAGGTCTCCAACCAATCGGAACCCTCATCCCCAGCCCTATACCCTCGATTCAAGCCCCCCGCCCCCGAACTCGTCTCCTGTTAAATAAATAAGACTAAAGGCTTTGCATGGTGGGTTAAACAATATAGGAAGGTTTGCGGTGACACCATGTATAAGGTCTCTTAAAGAAGAGGTGTGGTTCTGAAAAGAACCTGAGTGGTAAGTCGACGTTTCGACCAGTATGCTCTGGCCGTCATCAGGAGATGACATCAGATTCTCCTGATGACGACCAGAGCATACTGGTCGAAACGTCGAGGAGTTACCACTCAGGTTCTTTTCAGAACCACACCTCTTCTTTAAGAGACCTTATACATTGTGTCACCGCAAACCTTCCTGTATCGTCTCCTCTTACCGCCCATTATAAGGAGAAAACAACGGAAAAATTCCCGTCGAGATGTTGGTCACCTCGGTCATTCGGCTAGGACGGCAGGACCGGTCTCAATATCGTAGCTTTTATCAAGGTTGTACAGTGGGGGAATACGGCCCAGGTGGGTTTTGGTGCTTTTCCAAGCTTAAAGGGATTGACCGATTAATAAAACGTGTTCCCCTCTAAATTTTGCTTAAACATGAAAATCTGCTTAGGCTATCAGTTATGGTACTTACCTCGGTGATATTGAGCGCTGTTAACTTGTTAATCAAAATGAGACTGTTTTGCTATGGGGGTATCCTGTTTTTATTAAGCGAGGCGTGTTTTGTTCCAGAGATATTTTTGATCCTAAAACTGTTTGAATCGGCCTCAGTTTTACATTTCTTTCATGCAGTCGTATAAATGGGGCAGACATAATTATACGCGCGTTCATATACAGTGGGGAAAATAGCGCTGCTCGAGTTCTCTATTTTGTAGTTTGCAAATATACAGGCTTGGGATTTGTAGGACTCATTATCGTCTTTCAGTTTGTAGGTTAAAAAGCCCAACCCATTCTATGGTAGAGGAGGGGTAAAAAGTGCACCACTGTGTACAGAAAAAGCGGTGCGTGACTTACAGTGGTGCCGGTAGACGACTTATCCCTTAACTTCTTCTTTTTCCTCTTTTTTGGGGGAACTGGCAGCTCAAGTTACGATTGTTTGCTTTCAACCCTTCAGCCTGGACGAAAAAGAGCCAGTTCGATTGTAATATTTTTTGTTCCTTTAAATAATCTCACCGTGACGCCAGGCAAAGGACGAGAGGGGGGGGGGGAATCATTGGAGGAGCCTTGAGTTTCGATATCGTCAGACTCCCGTGGGGTTAAACAAGAAAATTCACTCACTCCCCTGGGCGTGTTCCTAACTCTCCCTTTTCTTCTGAATTCCAGGGCCAAACCTCTGGGGGAAAAAATAAACTTTTGTCCGTGCTTTTTCGTTCGACGAGCTCTATCGTTCATTATCGTTCCTTTGGCACTAACTCCACCCCTTGCACCCTTTTCTGTCCTCATCCGATACCCCCCCCCCCCGCTCCCTCCCTCCCTCCCTCTCATAAAGACAAGAAAGAAAATGATTTCGAAATCCCTGCACGCGGGTTTAAAATTGCCGGCACATTCTTTGGCAAGGGGGCTTGAAAAGTTCTTCGGTGCTGGGTGATCGAAGATTGTGGGTTCATTTTTCTCCTTTTTTTCCCTGTTATAATCCTCTCTCTGGTGTGTTGGGGGGGGGGGGGGTGCCGCCACTGTAGGGATCAATAACACTCACCCAATGACCAGTACCAGTGCATGTTTGCACTCTGCATTGATTGATCTTGCCCCATCACTCCACAGCAAAAAATATTCAGATCGAGAAAAGGGGAAAAAGCACCTCCAGAACTATAGCACCCTGAAGCTGTAAGGTTTAAACGCTCTAGCTTCCTTGTTGCATATTATACGTCCGAGCCAAAAGGATCAAACTGTAGCTCGCGTGTGCATTGTAAACTCTACTGCAGTGTGTGTGCTTATTTCTTGCTTGGAAAGGCATTTGTGCGCGAGCCGAGGCTTTTTTTGACGGATCGATTGCCTCGTAGAGCTTAGATCGATTTCTCCCCCCCCCCCCTTTTTTCAAGCTTTTCACTGTAATCAGAAGCGACCACGAGTAGAGACAGAAACGATTCATTAAGCTTCTTTAGAGGGGGATTTGGTTTTGTGTCATTCGGATAAAACGAGCCAATCAGCTCCGAATGCCCCGGCCGTTCCGATTCCGGTCCGGGTAGACTTTTTCCTTTGCAATATTTCGTCAAACTCAGACAATTTAGACGCTCATGTCGTTAACGTTCTTCATGATCAGCTCAAATCGAAATGATCCATTCACGGCTGTATATTAAAGCGATGCTCGACTCTCAAGATGCTTGCCATTCTGTGGAATATTCAACAAGGCAAACCGGGTCAGATAGTCGCCTTCGTCACGTCCCCTGGCAGTATTGGAGTTGTAAGGCTCCAACATGCGACCCAGTTTGTATTTAAAAGAAGAAGAAAAAAATCCGGTCGTATCTCGGACGGTCGATAGAAAGACTTCATCGAATGCGGGGACTTTAGGGTGTTCTTACCTGTTCCAGTCTTGTCTTTATCATTTATTCCCTCGGTAGATCCTATCTACCTTTGGCGCAATGATTGTTCAAACAGTCGAGCAGCCTGTTCAAATGCAATCAATGATTCACCGTGAACTCTGCCTATCGTCTTCTTTCCCGCCTTTTTTTTCTTCGGGAGATGAAAAATAGGCCGAGGCAAATTTGCTTTTCTGGCCTCGAATTCCTACTCGTTATCGGGGCTGTCCGGATCATGGCATAAGAAAACACGACTCGTGCCCAGTAACTACGCTGAGCTTTCCATATGTGGCACCGTATCTTACTCTTCGATAAAAACAAAACGTCCTTCACATCGAAGCCATCCCAACGTCGGTCCAAATGGATTCTAGAAAATGAAGTCTGTTGGGTAAATGTTGACCAAGCTTTAGATTAATTAGAAATGACGGCCTTGGAAAGTGCGTGGATTATTTATGAAGCCACAGTAATTGATCCAAATTTTACGATGGCATTTAATGTATATCCAATTTATTATCTGCCTCTACGTTGGAGAAAAAAAGAGGACCAGCATTTCCCACAGAGCCTCTGTAATTGTCCTGATTATTAAATACTTTAGATTCCCTTTTACATCTCCGGTCAGCGGACGGCGGGTTTCGGTGCTGGCCTCGCCCTATTATTAATAGGTCCGAATCATCTGCGTCCACTTTTATCCATTTTGAATTATTCAAGGCGCTGCATGGTTCGAGGTCATGAATTATGAATGAGCTGGGAATGCATTATTCATATGACGCGCTCGTATACGCTCGGCGCGGTCTTAATGCAAGTTTAGTAGCAGGGCACCATAGTCAAACCCTGTACTGTTTGCCTTGGATATTAATGAAATAGATTTCATGGTCAGAGCATGACACCTATCGTTTGTTAACGCTTCTCTTTTGTGGGTAGGCCTAAATGTGGTTCTGAAAAGAACCGGAGGAACTCGACGTTTCGAACAGTGTACTCTGCTCGTCTTCAGGAGACTGTCTCCTGAAGACGAGCAGAGTCGTACATGGTGTCACCGCAAAACTACTCCTATTAGTAAACAATTGTAGTACTGTATTCAAAAATGAATCAAGTCCAAACAGGTCCGTGGCCCAAAGGCAAAACGAACGCGGTTGTTTTAATTGACGACCTCAAAGCGTGTACAGGCCTATAGCTGTGTGTTCATGCGCAGCCAAGGCCGCCCTCAAACAGAGAACCAACTCGACAATGCTTTTCTATTCCATTGAAATTTCATCGCCGAGTAGGAGTGCTGTAATTGCGATACTTTTTGAATGCCGCGGTGCCATGGCAGTGAATAGAGTTGCAATTTTTAATATCTTTTGTCGTCACCTGTGAGGATACTAGGGTCTTGTTTGAGAGGGGCGAATAACGAGGGGAAAATTGACGCGGCCATATCGTTGTGCAGAAATAGCATTGACGACAGTATAATATGAGATTTGTAAAGGAGTAGGGGGCGGGGTATTTTGGGAGGGAATTGGCCGGGGGATCGGGTTTGAATAAAGGGTCGGGCCTTTGAATTGTCATGTGCATGCACGCTTGTTGGTGGCGCGACTGGACAATATTCCGCCGAGGCCATTTTCTGCATCGATTGCAGCGTCGCTCATGATAATTAGTCTCGTGGGCGCTCGCTGAATGTGGTTGCCTTGGAAACGAGGCGACGGCATTTCGAGCGGCCCGATCACCGAGTGACGAGTCTTAGTGCAGCCTTCCTGGTTTACGTGTTGAAAATGAATTCTAAGCTGTACTGGAATCAGATAAAGGGCAAACTGCCTTCCGACTAAAATGAACCCCCAAAAAGCAAATCTCAAGAGCATAGGACCTGGGGTTTCAATTCTAGTATGGCCGTCTTTACCTTTTACAAAAGTCCTGCTAGGATCGAAACGTCAAACCATGTGCTGAAATCATTACATAATGGCAATCGCTATACTGATGTTACTGATATTTCTCAACACAATATTGTAACAAAAACACGGCCGAATTATTTGTGGATGATTCTGGAAATGTTGTCTGTTTAGAATAATGCCAGAGTTGGCAGCTCGCAGACAGACCTTTTCAATATGGTGCGAAGTTGTTCTGAAAGTTTAATGGTGTAGAGTGTAATGAGCTGTAATGAGTGTAAAGAGGGGAGTTTGCATGGCAGTGCACCCAATGGTAACGAGGGAAGGGTCAAACAAAACTCCAGACAAGTCGCTTGGAGTTGAATAAGAAACTAGCCGATCCATAAATCAACCTGCAACCCTGCCTCCCGGACGAACTCATCCCTTTGCGGTGTCCTGCGAACTGCCTGGGGCTATATATAGGCGTGCATTATCTGATCGAGAAGAGGGAGAGAGAGAAAAAGGAGGGTTACCTCTAAGCGGATGAGAAAAACACCTTGTGAATGCCGTGCCTGTTGAGAGATCCCCATTGACTGGGGTTGGTCACAGCTGGTGGTGGGATCGATGGGAACAGACTCGCAGGTCTCTTGTGACGTAACCATCTTCATTCCAGGCGCACCAAAACTCCACCGCCCTATAGCACTCGGGACTTCCCATTATCGATATCTGCGAATGTAGCTATACAGTAAACGACCAAAAGCAAGTCATGTTCTGGGTTGTATATTTACCATGACGTGCCTATGATGAAGGTCCCGCTAGGATCGAAGTATCAGGCCCTCCAAATTTGTGATATTTACATGTTCGTCATTTTAGGCACGTCAATAAGCAGTTTGCAGCATTTTTTATACAGTAGTCTATGTGAAATAGTTGTGTTATACTCGAGCTCAAATTTCTGTTTGAACAAGGTTTCTTTTCCTCTCCCTCGCCCTCTCCCTCTCTCTGTCCCTCCCCTGTCCCTCTCCCTGTCCATCCCCCTGTCCCTGACCCTCACCCTCACCCTGTCCCCCTCCCTGTCCTCTCCCTCCCCTCTCCCTCTTCCCCTCCCTGTCCCTGTCCCTGTCCCTGTCCCTGTCCCTGTCCCTGTCCCTGTCCCTGTCCCTGTCCCTCTCCCTCCCCTCTCCCTTCCCTCTCCCTCCCCTCTCCCTGTCCCTCTCCCTGTCCCCTCCTCTCCCTCTCCCTCTCTGACTATGTTATAAGATACTCGTACACAAACCAGTTAGACCAAGGGTTAGATTAGGGTTATTCTCATGACGTAGTACTATTCATCGTGACTAGACTCACGATGACTAACCCATCCGTAGTTTCACTTCCTATGGTGGTACGTCATTATTTGGAGGATATTAGGAAAGGTTTGAGGTGACACTTTATTTTATCATTCGAGTAAGTGTAGCCAATCGACATTCGTGGCAGCGCTTGCACCCTTTGTCGTCTGAGGAGATGAATTTGTAACTGGAGAGGGCGGGCTTTCATTTTGTCACCTGCTCAGTGCCATACTCACTCCAAAAGGGAATGATCCTGGCCTTAGAAATCTTCAAAAATATGTGTGTATGTGTTTGTTTTGGGATTTTTTAAAGAGTGGTTTGGGGTCAAATTGCAGTTTCCATCACAGTATCAGTTCTCTCGAAAAAGTAACAGGGCCCGAGGTTTTTATTCTAGCAGGACCTTTCTCAAAGACAGAAACTATAGTATTGATAGCCAAATGTCAAACAAGGAAAAACTAGCCAAGTAGTCAAATAGCCAATTAATGTGAGCAAAACAGAACAGTGATTAATTGAGTCGGTAACCTGAAAGTGTGATATCGACACTGTGTCAGTCTGTGTGAACAATACTGTTGTGTATCATTGGCGTTAGTTTGAATGAAGTGATTCTTCTTGGAAGCATGATAGTAATAAGTCGATGTTTTGGTTTGGTATTCTCTCGTCTCTTAGATCCAGCCAAGTCTATGAGTGAGGGTCCACTGCCCAGTCTGTTCCGGCCTGCTGCACCTGCCCCGGTGCAGGCCATGATGGACGGCTTCCAGGATTGCATGGAGGAGACAGTTCGCTACCTGGTGCAGGTCGAAGGTCTACCGCCCACCCATGACGTCGTGGTCCGCCTCCGTGCCCACTTGCTTCAGTACCGGAGCAAGCTGGGTGCTAACAACAAGCCAAGGGCTACGGGGTGTGCCTACAGATCTGTCGCCTCCTCCTCTCTGTCATCCTCCTCCTCCTCTTCCTCCTCCTCGGAATCAAACTCCAACTCTACGCAGACGTCACCCCAGATGGCGCATACCAATGCCTGCGCGGCCTACCCCCCTGGCTCGGCCCTGCTGGCCCGGAGCGCGCCCTCTCTTGACGGGACGGTCCAGGTGGGGTTACCTCACCATCACCACCGTCATCATCATCACCACCACCATCACCTCCAACAGCAACAGCAGCAGCAGCAGCAGCAGCAGCAGCAACAACAACAACAACAACAACAACAACAACGCCAGCACCCCTTGGACCTGATGAAGCCGCTGACGGTGGACACCAACCAGTATTACGCCATGCCCTCGCCGCTCTCCCACTGCCTGACGGAGGGCGCCCTTGCTCGACAGAGGTCGTCGGAGCCCCTGCTGACCATAGCCAGAACGCTGCCCACGGCCGCTGGGGTTGCCTTCAGCGAGGGGCGGGGTGTCGCAGCCAGTACAGTCTCGGTCTCTGCTAGCCACAACCCATTGGCCAGCACCAACGTTGCGGGTGGCAGGACTGTGCTGCCCAGCACACAGACTGTAGCGCCCTCTGTGACCAACAGCGTCTCTGGCTCACACCTTGGTTTCAACCTGAACTATGTGGCGCCATACCTGGTGGCCTTCGTCCGGCCAGCTGCCCAGTAAATGGTTGCCCAAATCCCCCTTTTTGTATTCACATTAAAAGTAAAAGTTATCTAAAGATACCTCAAATATGGCGACTCTATGTCCCATCTCTACAAAACTGCTTAAGCTTAGCAGATTATATACGCTTAGTAACTGTCATGCTGAGTACCAGTCATACACTGTACATTGGACCAATCTGGCTGGTAACCTGTTTCTGCTTAGCTTAAATTGTTCAGTTCTAAGCACGTACTCAGCTGTGCAGCGAAATTGGACATAGTCGTAGAAACGGTTTTAACAGATATACGAACAGTAAAATACTTAACGCGGGTGAAATGATTTTGAACGGAAGCAATCAGTTTGTCCATTCGTAATGCAAAATGAATGCAAAGTGAACATAATGGTGTCGTTCCCAGATGGACCTTCTTTGTATTAGTTCTGTTTGATATTCGTAAACGAAAACAAAATGTCATTTGGCCATTTATTGTCAATTTAGTTCTTTTTTCGTAGACCTATGTGTAATCCATGGGTATCTGTCATTAGACAGGAGGAAGACCTCTCTGCATAAAACCACGCCCCTCATATCAAAGTCGTGTCGTATCGTGACGTCAAGATCACGTGCAACTCTGACGCTTGGTAGCGTCGATTTCAACTCACAGGATAAATCATGGCGGTAGGTACTTTGTTTATCACTTATCTTCGCGGTATTCAGTGTTATTCCCCGTTCGTTACCGACAGGCACCCTTCACCAGTTTCAACTTCGGCCACATTTTTTAAACAGCAGCTGTCATTTTAAAAGAAGTGTGAAATACAAATGTTATCGAATGTGCTCTGTATGGAGACGTCACTTTTTAAGACTTGTCGCGAGAGGGCGCTCTTGGATTCCTCGTCGAATGTCGGTGGCCAAAAATTTAAATGACGGTAGAATGTGTTTCTTCTTTAAAATGAAGTTGAGTTTGCATTTTATGATAGAACTTAAATTTGTAGATTCTATTTGTTTTTAAAGAAATGGACGGTGTGAAAAAGATGATCAACTTACCTTGATGATAGTCGAGAAACGATGATTATTCACGTGCAACCCGACGAGGTTTCTTGTTTTGTTTTCTCCAAGGTTAAAAATTGTTGCTCTTCTAAAGTTTCCGCGAATGGTGAAGTGATTTTTCAAATAATTGAAATTGTTGTTCGGAAGTTTTTACTGGCGTTGAAGTTTGGAACACCAAGAAGGCGCTCAAGTGCGCTAAAGTATTAGTCCTGTTGTATTCAAATTGACGCAAGTCTTTTATCAGTGAAATCCACATAAAATCGATGGCCTGTGCGCCCCATAAATAAAATTGACCTGAGAAGTATTATTCCAAGTATTATTGTTTTATACATTCCACGGTTATTGCCCCAAACTCGTACTTCTGAAAAAAAAAATGTTCATACCGTTGTACTTAGCGATATAATCTGAGTTTTTTTCTAGACTAGAATCGTTCAGCCGAAATTACGAAAAAATGTTTATATTTGTATATTTTATTTGCACACCGTGTACATTAAACACAGCAACGTTTATTGTATATCTATTTTCAGCGTTAATACCTTATTCTACCTCATGTTTTTTCCTGTCTCTCTGTCTGTCTGTCTGTCTGTCTGTCTCTCTGTTTGTCTGCCTATCTGCCTGTCTGTCTGTCTGCCTGCCTGTCTGCCTGTCTGCCTGCCTGCCTGCCTGCCTGTCTGTCTGTCTGTCTTATTTTACCCTAAATGTCCAAACTTTTATACATAGGCCTACTTTGTTAAAGCAAAACAAGGAAAAAAATGACTCGGAACTTTTTATAAATTCTGAAAAATGGCAAACAGAACCGTTGAATGCTTCTGACAAGCGCCCCATCTGGATAGCTCAGATGATATGAGCGCTGGTACGCAAAACCAGAGGTCTCGGGTGCATAATACATGCACCTTTTATGGGTTTTTTTTTTTATTTAGGCCGATTCTTCTGTTTTACATTTTTAAGTGAACCTGGTAAAACAAAAAAAATACACTTTCAATTCAAGAGGAATAAAAATCGTTCTTGTCCCTGAAATCTAAAAAAATATATAAAATAATGCAGATAGTAATTGAGTAAAATATTTATTATAAATATTTTGAAAAAGATTTGTCCACACCCAACATTGTGCCACCGAAATATATGACTAACCTGCTACGTGTAATTATTGTCTTTGCTTTTCCTATTGAGGCCCACAATTGCGTTGATTGAATTAGGTCTTGAGATTTTGTGACGCAGTTAAAATTAACGGAATCCAGCGGTGACACATCGTGTATGGTCACTGGTTTCAACGTGGGAAACCCGTGCACGGGCTGCCGAACGCGGAGATTCAAATTTACATCTCCCCTTCCCCACACAAGCCCAAACATTGCTGACCAATTGGCCGGCCATGAGGAATTTCAAAGGTTTCAAAGGAACGCCGAGCGCCCTTTTGTTTGACCCCAAAAAAGCCCATGGCCGAATCCTTGTCCACGTGGGTTTCACCACACCGTGCCTTCACCGCGTGAGAACGAATGGCCCCGGCCGTCCTTTCGTCGATTTCACCCGCCAGACTGCACTGGACGAGCACGCTGGCTTCCACTGGACCACCGGACTTTTGCCTTCGGAACTGAAACCCATGAAGCAGGTACGATAGCTCTCCATGAATATATGTATCCTATCAGTATCATCAGTGAATGTCTTCTTCATTATTCTCTAGCTCCCGCCAGTAAAAGAAGAAGATAATTACCACGTTTGGTTTGGTATAAGCCTACCCACCAAACCAGTACTCAGTAGGTACCCCCAGAACTGTGGGGTTCTACCCTCCATGGTTGTACGTCGTCCGCTGCTCTCCCGGCCGGAACCCCACAGATAACCATGCTTTCCCTAAAAAAAAACGTTCACTAGTAGTGGTGGCATAGGGCTCAGCAGGTTCAGCATAACTCATAAATTTCTGCTTCATTTGGCCCAAGATTTATAGCAAATGTGGTTTACATGCCGAGCACCTGTGTGCAACTGTCCATGTCGCGAAAAATGTGTCGATTTCCCCCCCAAAATGGGCAAAAACCTCCCGGTTCGGTCGCCAAGATTCAAACGGCAGCTCTGCAACTGGTAGTCTGGTCCCCTGTGGTACGGTATAACGGCTAGCTGTGAAGACGTACAGGGGTCCAGACTGCCAGTTGCGGAGCTGCCGTTTGAATCTTGCGACCGAACCGGGAGGTATTTGCCCGTTTTTCTTTTGGAAATCGACACATTTTTGCGACATGGACAGTTGCACACAGGTGCTCGGTATGTAAACCACATTTCCTAGAAATCTTGGGCCAAGTGAAGCAGCATTTTATGAGTTATGCTGAACCTGCCGAACCCTATGTCACAGTACTACTACTAGTGAACGTTACCGTGCACAGAAGCCCACAGAACCCCACAGTTCTGGGGGTAACCAGTAGGCAGTGAGCCAGTACTGGCAGTAGTACTAGTACTACTACTTTCTACTAGCACTAGTGCTAGTAGTAGTACTAGTACTTGTACTAGTATACTTACTCAGAGGATTTCACTAGGAGAAAATGATATTTTGGTACCAACAATACATGGTACCAAGTTTTCCCAAACGTGTTCATGACTAGTTTTGCTGTCGAAGTTAAAAACCCTCAATTCCTTCATGTTCACTCATTTCATAATATTTTGAAAACTCTAGGCAAGATTCTAGTTTAATATCCTCTCCGTGAAAGGGTGGAAAAAACCTGGCTATTTGGGGAAGGTCACAACATCTAAGGGCTGCATAGCCCAGATGGTAAGAGCACGAGTACTACTACTACTAGTACTAGCATTATTATTACTAGTACTATAGTAGTACACTTCAATCAAACTTTACTTTGCCATTTTTCAAATTTGTTCAAAAATTCCTAGTGAGCTTTTCCTTTAGACTCTATTTGTTTGACTTTTAGTTTGTTTATTCAATTTGTTGAGGGGCCACAAAGTGGCTTGTGCATGCTTATCAGTTGTACTTGTAGCAAATTGACATTAAAACCTGTTTGACCCAAAATTGGGAAAGAATTCTGATAAAACCATGGAATTTGGAGCACATTGGGCAGTGTAACTTTCCACTGGATTATATTCATTTGTAGGCCTATTTTTATTTTGGCCACTTTTTTTGGAAAGTAATTTTCATGTTTCTCATGCCACAAGTGCTGCTTTGTCAAGGGCCTGCAGTGGTTTGTAGCTTATCCTCCCATGCCTCTCTGGCTGAGAATACACTGATGTCTGCACTATCCAAGAGTTTCTGTGGTAGGGCTTGTGAAAAGGTAGGTCTGCTACCTTAAACTACTCCTAACAACTGGGTTTTTGTTCTTATTTTTTCCCTCCGATTCTAATGCATTCATTCTTGGCAAAATTTCCTCATATGCCTACAGGCCACACCATGAAGTATAGAAACATTAAAAATTATTTTTATAGATGGGTCTGTCATTCCACACATGTTTGGGACTGACTGTCACAGATTGAAATGAAATTTCATGTGCTAGTGGGACTCCTGGAGAGACCACAAGAACTGAAATGTTTACTCAATTTGGTCTTTTCGGAAACAAATGCATATCACATTTTGTCCTTTGACCTCCACTTTAAATTTACAAGTATATATGTTTTCATAGGTTTCTTACAATGTTACTCACATCCTCTGAAATATTTAGTAATTAGTTTCCAAACATTCACAAGTAGGTGTGCATACCATAATGGAGTCTTATAAGAACAACTCCCATTCTTTTAATTGATTCTTTGATCAATTTTTCTATATCTTTTGGTTGTCCAAAAGAAGGAACCTGTTTCCATGCATATGACCGAAGTGAAGGATCGTGACATTTACTTCAGTCTGTAATCCCAAATGGTCAGATTCAAGCATGTTGAATTGACATGAAATGACCCACATGTATTGTTGTCATTCTGCCTTTGAGAAAGATGCTCCCAGGATGAAAAAAATAAATCTATCAATTTTACGTTCAGCCTCAACCCTCCAAAACCTCATGTTACTACCAGACTCAATCCTTCAAAATCCTCCAATACTTCATGTTATTACCAGACTCAATCCTCCCAAATCCTCAAATACTTCATGTTACTACCAGCCTCAATCCTCCAAAATCCTCCAATACTTCATGTTACTACCAGCCTCAATCCTCCAAAATCCTCCAATACTTCATGTTACTACCAGCCTCAATCCTCCAAAATCCTCCAATACTTCATGTTATTACCAGACTCAATCCTCCCAAATCCTCCAATACCGGAGGATTTGGGAGGATTTGGGAAGCATCTTTACATCTCCTCCCTTTAAGCAAGCTTGTACTTGAGGCTTTCCATACTCTCTTCCCATCTACACGTAGTTCTATCTTGAGCTCCTATACTTGACTCACATCTAAGATCTCCTCTGTCATTATTTTTCTACTCTCCTCCACATAATTCTAGGACCACCAACTTTCCTTCTTTCTTCAGGCTGCCAAGTCAATGCTGTGTCAGTGCAATGCTGACTCTGGTCTTTCCTTAGAATATACTTTCCTTAGAATATGTGACCCGGCACAGCGACATGAGGAATATCCCACCAAAACACTTTTCGAGTAAACAATGCCTGAAGTCAAAATATCTTCTCAATTCGATAAAAAAAAATCCTTTTTTTTCCTTGATTTTCGGAAAGTTAATGTATTGGAGGATATTATGTCCAAAGGATTTTTTCCGAAATCCGTCTCTAAATGTTGAAAAAAAACGAGGATTTCGGAGAGTGTTTGTGTACTGTTTTCATGAAAATGTAAAGTTCCTGCCTTTTTGAATGGCCGCTTTCGAGGAGTTAGACTGGTGCTGCTATATTGTGTCTGGTGCCAAATGAACGAGCGAAGTCCCTTTGTACTATTTACAACTGTTCACACGGAAACAATTTTGATATCATTTGAAAGCTAATGGAGTAGGCCTATACTCTTTCACATCATTAGAAAATCTCAAAATCTCAAAAGTGGGGGTTATTCCTCATTATGCTGTGCCGGGTCACATATACCCAACCAGACGTGTATACATGTACATAATAAAGTCGAAGTTGTCTTGACAATAAATATATAGAAATTGCTGATGAATCAACCACAAGAAGTCCTCAAGAATTGACAATGTGCTCTCCTCAAAATCCAAGATGGCTGCCATGTCCTTTCTTTTTATATTTCCCGTCCAAAAGCTCCTCACATAATTAGGTCGAACAACTTTCCTTATTTCTTCAGGCTGCCAAATCAATGCTGTGTCAATGCAATGGTGACTCTTGTCTTTCCTTAGAATATACCCAACCAGACGTGTATAGATATGAATTACATTGTACACATAATATAAGTCAGTAAGTCACGAGCCATCCAGTCAACTTGAATTTGAAACTTATTTCCTAATGGTTTGAGTTTTTCTCAAATCACACCCTTTAGTATACAGGCATGCTTATACATGTACAGTACATTATATTATACCAAATGATAGTCACTTAAACCGTTGAGAGGACAATAATGATTTTCATCAAGCCATGCACCTCAATAAGTCTGTTAAGATACTAGCTGGCAATTGCTGCCTATCTTAGCTTGCACAAGTGTGGCAAAAGAAACACAGTATTTGTTGAGTGACACAAGTTGAGTCTGAGTCAGTAGGATCGAGTTGCACAAGTCTGACCCAAACCATCATAATTTTCATCATCTGTACTATAGAAACACAAAGTGTTTGACCGTCTATTTCAAGGTACAAGGAATCAGTTGAAATGGCCACTTAAATGATCCAACACCTAAAAATATGAAAAGCCAAATGGCCTCTTTCTGATACATGATCCATCTCTTTTGACCATCATTCCCATTCTGTTGGGGACACTGTGTTGTCCATCCATTCTTGAACCAAGCACAAGAGTTGCTTTGATGCAGCTCAACTGCACTAGAAAGCAGGAGTTGTGGGTTTGAATCCCGCCCGAGCTGACTGATATTTTTTCCCTCGGGCATCGGGAAAGCAGTGAAGACTCAGTGCTTATTACATCGAGCAGGGCAAACCCTCATTGAATTACATTCTCTTTGACGCAAACATCATGTTATATCTATGATGCAATGCGGTACCCGCTGCTGTCTACATTATTCTAACCTGCCACACGACCTCGACCAGCTCGGTGGTCAAGTGGTTAAGACATCTGCACAAGAAAGCAGGAGACACAGGTTTGAATTTCGCCCAATAAGCTGCCTGATATTTTTTCATCGGCATCGGGCAAAGCACTGAGCACTCATTGCTTATTGCGTTGAGCAGGGCTAATATAACGCTCATTGAATTGCAGTTCACCTTAGAGGCATACTTGCTACCCATTAGCTGAAAGGCTTAACTTAGAGAACTGCATTGAGTTGTTAATTTGTATATATGATAGTCAAAAGAAACATTGTCAATTGAAATTATCAACCAGGTTTTATCTGCTTGCATTTTATCGCTGAGCTAGACAAAATCACATTATGTCACATTATTGAGTCACTCATTATGTAATGCAGTGTTCACCGCCTAAAAAACACATGACATTAAGCAGCTTGGTGGTCAAGTTGCTGAGACCGGTGCACTAGACTGCAGGGTTGGAATTCCACACGAGCTTTCTGAATTTTTCCAGCAGGGAATCAGGCAAAGCACTGAGCATGCAATGTTAATTACATGTCAAGTGGAGTAAACTCTAATTGAATTGAGTTCTCGACGCTGAAAATCATATATCTATCATGCAAGATATGCCGTCCATACAGGAAGTGTTGGACCATCAATTAGCAACCATTTCAGCTGATTCCTTGTTCCTTGAAACATGTTCAGGCATCTTATGTGTATTTATAATGTGTACAGGTGATGGAAGATCACTCTCAGTAATCCTTCAGATTTGAGTGTAATGGGCATAGAAGGACTTGATAACTATAGTGATGCAAACTGTCTAAGCTGGCAGAGATGGATGAAGCATCTTTGGACCTACTGCTTGCCTTTCCACTTTGATCTGACCCTGACCTGTCTACCATCTTTCCTTCTTTGTCCATCTTCTGTATCTTCTCTGTTACTTTTCTGTTTGTTTTGTCCATGTGCGTACAGATGAAGAAATATAAAACAATATTGTTGCTTCTTAGAGGACTTTTAGTATGTGACTCTACTCGTATTGCTCAACCGACCCTGAAAAAAAATTCAGCTTGTCATCAGTCATTTCCAGATGTAACTGATATTCTTCAAAGCCATTTTTGACTTAACTCTTTTTAGGGAAAATAATCTATTGGTTTTTATCAGAGTATACATTCTAATAACATCCAAACCCCTCCTACAGATTTACATTTGGTCTTTGTGAGAAAGAGATATTTATATAGGCCCTCTATCAAGACACTTAGTGACAGTAAACCTGGTTCTTGTTTTGCGTACCAGTGCTCCTACCATCTGATTCCAGCCTTTAGATAGTGGCCTTCCCAAATAGTGAACCAGTCTTTGCTGTGGTGGGGGCACCAGTCAAAAGCATTCAACCATTAACTGTCGTATATCTCCAGGGATCATGCCCCATTTTCATTCAGATACAAACAAGCAATTGTTGTAAACCTGGCTACAGCATTTCATGGATCACACAATGTTGATTTAAGTCCAACAGATAACAGAAAAACTGAGTGGGAACTTTGCTTTGTTTTAAAATCAAAAAATTAAATCAAATTTAATAACTAGTCAAACAAAGTAAGGATTAACTGCCACCATGTAAGGGTTGGATAGCTCAGATAGTAGAGCACTGGTATGTTAATCCAGAGGTCTGGGGTTCAAGTCCCAGTCAAGTCAAAGTTTTCTTTGCCAATTTTTCGAATTGAATAACTGTAAAATCTAAGAATATAATTGTGCAATTCTTTTAAATTTTGTGAGAATTAAGGCAGCAATGTTTCTACTTGAAAAAAAGATGACTTGATGAACTGGCTCTTGTCATTTCACCTTAAAATACATGTACTCCACTAAATCTTAGAAACCAAATTCAGCAATGTATTTATGAATACACAATGAATTACATTGTACTTGTACATAATATAAGTCATTAAGTCACAAGTCATCCAGGTTGAGTTTGAGTGCCAAGTCCACTGTAAAGATCTACTGAATTTGAAACTTATTTCCTAATGGTTTGAGTATTTCTCAAATCACACCCTCTAGTATTATAGGCATGCTTATACATTATATTATACCAAATGGTAGTCACTTAAACCATTGAGAGAACAATAATGATTTTCATCAAGCCATGCACCCCAATAAGTCTGTAAAAGATACTAGCTGGTGATTGCTACCTATCTTAGCTTGCACAAGTGTGGCAAAAGAAACACAGTAATTGTTGATAAAGTGACACAAGTCGAGTCAGTAGGGTTGAGTTGTACAAGTCTGACCCAAACCACTTTCATCATAATTTTCATCATCTGTACTATAGAAATGCAAAGTGTTTGACCGTCTATTTCAAGGTACAAGGAATCAGTTGAAATGGCTACTTAAATGATCCAACACCTAAAAATATGAAAAGCCAAATGGCCTCTTTCTGATACATGATCCATCTCTTTTGACCATACCTAAAGCCAACTCTCCTCAGCATTAGGGTCTCCTATACCCAAGCCATCCCCTCAGCATTAGGGTGTCCTGTACCCAAAGTCACCTCCCCCGTCAGCATTAGGATGTCCAATCCCCCAAGGCATCCCCTACCCTCGACATTACGGTGTCCTTTAATACCCAAAGCCCCCCCCCAAAGCTAATCCACCAGTGTCCTATACACAAAGCCCTCACCCCCTCTGCATTAGGGTGTCCTATACACAAAACTATCAAAATAAAACACAGGAAATCATCTTTTCCATCATTGTATTTCAAAATGATTTATTAAGTTAGAATCATTTGACAAAGTCTTTGTTAATGGAACATCACAGAGTGCACATATAAAAACAAACCAATATAAAACAAACAGGAAAATGAGAATTTTCTTTTCTTGTCACATAGGCGATGTAAACATGCGTTAAACAAAGTGGATCTGTGTCTTTTAGCACCCAGTGCTTGCTGAAATGTGTAAATTCGGGAGATTATTAAAATGAAAACATTTAAGAGATGCTTATCCCTCACTCCAAGAAAAGAGAGTGAGTTTTTGTGCATTGAAAATCATTTGATTACAAGTTGTTTCCTTGTTTTTTGTTTCCCTGGCAACTGAGCCTAATGTCAGGAATGCAGGGAAAATCTAAGCGAATAAGATGGTACTTCGGAGACTTCATCAGATCCGCCTGAAGGATCTTGAAAGCATTAATTGTTGCCCTCGCAAAGTAAGTGCTGAATAAGGTTTTCAAAAGTGTGTTTAAGAACCCTCCCCAAAGAGTTGTGTCCATACAACAACCATCAGTGAAGATGAGACCATGTTAAAGAAACAAAACCAGGATTACAGGCTACTCAGCTTGCAAGAAAGTTACTCTCTGCATTATTTTTTCTGTTATCTGTTTGACTCAAAATTAAAAAGCTGCATCCACTTTGTGTGATCCCTGAACTGCTGTAGCCAGGTTTACAACAATATTGGTTGTATGCATGTGAATAACAATGGAGGCGTGATCCCTGGAGATATACGGCAGTTAATGGTGACCTTATGGTGGAAATAAAAAACCTCTAAGTTGAATGATTGTAATCCCGAACAGCTGGAAACTAATACAAACCCTAACTAATTACTGACTGAGAAATAAATCTTGATTGTGTTTTTTGAAGAAAAACCAATGCGTCATGCAAATGTACAGATTTAAACAAATCAGAAATCTTTAACATGCTTCAAAGGATCTTAGCAGAAATTGTTTTGGAATTGTTGTTCCTGGCTTCACAATTTCCTGCACTTGACCAAAGTTTTAACTCCTACTGTGCTCACCATGCCAGAAGAGAAAAAAACAATTATGATGAGCATAAAATTTGAGTACTTGCCTACTGAAATTGTAAACCAATTCCCAGTTGCTTTCTGATGCCTTTGTTTTAAAGAAATTTAATTGTCTAGTCAATTCTTCATTAGTCCAAATTATAAACTAAGCTGATCTCATGGTTTTATTTTTTCAATTTGTTTAGTCTGTGTGATAAATGCAACTGACAGAGTAGTAACTACCAACTTGGCAAGACAGCTGAGTGGGTTGAGAGAAGGCTCACCAACCCACAGGTTGCAGGTTCCAACCCCAAGGTGTGCACTTTTTTTTTAAATCAGTAAATTAGACTTTGCTAGCCAACTGAGTGAATGTTTGATTAGCTTACCTAGTGTCAAAGCAAGGAAAGCTTATCAAACATACACTCCGTTGGCTGGCTGCATTTTTTTAAAGTGTTTCTGGGGCCCCATAAATAAGAGTGACTATTGCTCTGAAGTTGTTGTCAAGGCAAGACAGCTGGGTTGGCTGAGAGAAGACTTACCAACCCAGAGCTCCCCGGTTCTAACCTGGGTGCATGCACAGGATTTTTTTAATGAGTTCTTTCTAATTTTCAAATTAAATAGGTGTAAGTAGAGGATAAATGGTAGTAAAAAGAAGACTTGTCATCACAGCAGAACAGCTGAGTTGGTAAAGCCTTGGCTTTCCAACCTGCAGGTCCCCGGTTCTAACCTGGGTGCATGCACAGGATATTTTTTACTGAGTTCTTCCTAATTTCCAAATTAAATAAGTGCAAGTAGAGGATAAATGGTAGTAAAAAGAAGACTTGTCATCACAGCAGAACAGCTGAGTTGGTAAAGCCTTGGCTTTCCAACCTGCAGGTCCCCGGTTCTAACCTGGGTGCATGCACAGGATATTTTTTACTGAGTTCTTCCTAATTTCCAAATTAAATAAGTGCAAGTAGAGGATAAATAGGAGTAAAAAGAAGAGTTGTCATCTCAGCAGGACAGCTGAGTTGGTAAAGCCTTGGCTTTCCAACCTGCAGGTCCCTGGTTCTAACCTGTGTGCATGCACAGGATATTTTTTACTGAGTTCTTTCTAATTTTCAAATTAAATAGGTGCAAGTAGAGGATAAATAGGGAGTAAAAAGAAGAGTTGTCATCACAGCAGAACAGCTGAGTTGGTAAAGCCTTGGCTTTCCAACCTGGAGGTTCCAGGTTCTAACCTGGGTGCATGCACAAGATATTTTTTACTGAGTTCTTTCTAATTTTCAAATTAAATAGGTGTAAGAGAGGATAAATAGGAGTAAAAAGAAGAGTTGTCATCGCAGCAGAACAGCTGAGTTGGTAAAGCCTTGGCTTTCCAACCTGGAGGTTCCAGGTTCTAACCTGGGTGCATGCACAAGATATTTTTTACTGAGTTCTTTCTAATTTTCAAATTAAATAGGTGTAAGAGAGGATAAATAGGAGTAAAAAGAAGAGTTGTCATCGCAGCAGAACAGCTGAGTTGGTAAAGCCTTGGCTTTCCAACCTGGAGGTTCCAGGTTCTAACCTGGGTGCATGCACAAGATATTTTTTACTGAGTTCTTTCTAATTTTCAAATTAAATAGGTGTAAGAGAGGATAAATAGGAGTAAAAAGAAGAGTTGTCATCGCAGCAGAACAGCTGAGTTGGTAAAGCCTTGGCTTTCCAACCTGGAGGTTCCAGGTTCTAACCTGGGTGCATGCACAAGATATTTTTTTACTGAGTTCTTTCTAATTTTCAAATTAAATAAGTGCAAGTAGAGGATAAATAGGAGTAAAAAGAAGAGTTGTCATCACAGCAGGACAGCTGAGTTGGTAAAGCCTTGGCTTTCCAACCTGGAGGTTCCCGGTTCTAACCCAGGTAAGACCAATGTTGTATAATGATTTAAAAAGTGATGTTGTATAATGATTTAAAATGTACTTCTGATTCTTCCAACAGATAACCACTCCTTCTATAACCCCCCTCCCACCATCCCACCATCAGAACCCCTCCCCCTCCAGAACCCCACCCTCTCCCCACCAGAACCCCCCTCCTACCACCCTCCCACCACCAGTACCCCCCTCCCACCACCAGTACCCCCCCCACCACCAGTACCCCCCCCTCCACCACCAGTACCCCCCCCCTCCCACCACCAGTACCCCCCCCCTCCCACCACCAGTACCCCCCCCCCCTCCCACCACCAGTACCCCCCCCCCCCCACCACCAGTACCCCCCCCCCCCCACCACCACCAGAACCCCCCTCCCACCACCACCAGTACCCCCCCCCCCCCCACCACCAGTACCCCCCTCCCACCACCAGAACCCCCCTCCCACCACCAGAACCCCCCTCCCACCACCAGAACCCCCCCCCTCCCACCACCAGAACCCCCCCTCTCCCACCACCAGAACCCCCCCTCTCCCACCACCAGAACCCCCCCTCCCACCACCAGAACCCCCCCTCCCACCACCAGAACCCCCCCCTCCCACCACCAGAACAGAGCAACAGAGCAACAGAGCAACAGAGCAACAGAGCAACAGAGCAACAGAGCAACAGAGCAACAGAGCAACAGAGCAACAGAGCAACAGAGCAACAGAGCAACAGAGCAACAGAGCAACAGAGCAACAGAGCAACAGAGCAACAGAGCAACAGAGCAACAGAGCAACAGAGCAACAGAGCAACAGAGCAACAGAGCAACAGAGCAACAGAGCAACAGAGCAACAGAGCAACAGAGCAACAGAGCAACAGAGCAACAGAGCAACAGAGCAACAGAGCAACAGAGCAACAGAGCAACAGAGCAACAGAGCAACAGAGCAACAGAGCAACAGAGCAACAGAGCAACAGAGCAACAGAGCAACAGAGCAACAGAGCAACAGAGCAACAGAGCAACAGAGCAACAGAGCAACAGAGCAACAGAGCAACAGAGCAACAGAGCAACAGAGCAACAGAGCAACAGAGCAACAGAGCAACAGAGCAACAGAGCAACAGAGCAACAGAGCAACAGAGCAACAGAGCAACAGAGCAACAGAGCAACAGAGCAACAGAGCAACAGAGCAACAGAGCAACAGAGCAACAGAGCAACAGAGCAACAGAGCAACAGAGCAACAGAGCAACAGAGCAACAGAGCAACAGAGCAACAGAGCAACAGAGCAACAGAGCAACAGAGCAACAGAGCAACAGAGCAACAGAGCAACAGAGCAACAGAGCAACAGAGCAACAGAGCAACAGAGCAACAGAGCAACAGAGCAACAGAGCAACAGAGCAACAGAGCAACAGAGCAACAGAGCAACAGAGCAACAGAGCAACAGAGCAACAGAGCAACAGAGCAACAGAGCAACAGAGCAACAGAGCAACAGAGCAACAGAGCAACAGAGCAACAGAGCAACAGAGCAACAGAGCAACAGAGCAACAGAGCAACAGAGCAACAGAGCAACAGAGCAACAGAGCAACAGAGCAACAGAGCAACAGAGCAACAGAGCAACAGAGCAACAGAGCAACAGAGCAACAGAGCAACAGAGCAACAGAGCAACAGAGCAACAGAGCAACAGAGCAACAGAGCAACAGAGCAACAGAGCAACAGAGCAACAGAGCAACAGAGCAACAGAGCAACAGAGCAACAGAGCAACAGAGCAACAGAGCAACAGAGCAACAGAGCAACAGAGCAACAGAGCAACAGAGCAACAGAGCAACAGAGCAACAGAGCAACAGAGCAACAGAGCAACAGAGCAACAGAGCAACAGAGCAACAGAGCAACAGAGCAACAGAGCAACAGAGCAACAGAGCAACAGAGCAACAGAGCAACAGAGCAACAGAGCAACAGAGCAACAGAGCAACAGAGCAACAGAGCAACAGAGCAACAGAGCAACAGAGCAACAGAGCAACAGAGCAACAGAGCAACAGAGCAACAGAGCAACAGAGCAACAGAGCAACAGAGCAACAGAGCAACAGAGCAACAGAGCAACAGAGCAACAGAGCAACAGAGCAACAGAGCAACAGAGCAACAGAGCAACAGAGCAACAGAGCAACAGAGCAACAGAGCAACAGAGCAACAGAGCAACAGAGCAACAGAGCAACAGAGCAACAGAGCAACAGAGCAACAGAGCAACAGAGCAACAGAGCAACAGAGCAACAGAGCAACAGAGCAACAGAGCAACAGAGCAACAGAGCAACAGAGCAACAGAGCAACAGAGCAACAGAGCAACAGAGCAACAGAGCAACAGAGCAACAGAGCAACAGAGCAACAGAGCAACAGAGCA
This sequence comes from Luidia sarsii, assembly GCA_949987565.1. Lineage (NCBI taxonomy): Eukaryota > Metazoa > Echinodermata > Asteroidea > Paxillosida > Luidiidae > Luidia > Luidia sarsii. The sequence continues at coordinate 11,543,712 of OX465114.1, read as the reverse complement.
ACAGAGCAACAGAGCAACAGAGCAACAGAGCAACAGAGCAACAGAGCAACAGAGCAACAGAGCAACAGAGCAACAGAGCAACAGAGCAACAGAGCAACAGAGCAACAGAGCAACAGAGCAACAGAGCAACAGAGCAACAGAGCAACAGAGCAACAGAGCAACAGAGCAACAGAGCAACAGAGCAACAGAGCAACAGAGCAACAGAGCAACAGAGCAACAGAGCAACAGAGCAACAGAGCAACAGAGCAACAGAGCAACAGAGCAACAGAGCAACAGAGCAACAGAGCAACAGAGCAACAGAGCAACAGAGCAACAGAGCAACAGAGCAACAGAGCAACAGAGCAACAGAGCAACAGAGCAACAGAGCAACAGAGCAACAGAGCAACAGAGCAACAGAGCAACAGAGCAACAGAGCAACAGAGCAACAGAGCAACAGAGCAACAGAGCAACAGAGCAACAGAGCAACAGAGCAACAGAGCAACAGAGCAACAGAGCAACAGAGCAACAGAGCAACAGAGCAACAGAGCAACAGAGCAACAGAGCAACAGAGCAACAGAGCAACAGAGCAACAGAGCAACAGAGCAACAGAGCAACAGAGCAACAGAGCAACAGAGCAACAGAGCAACAGAGCAACAGAGCAACAGAGCAACAGAGCAACAGAGCAACAGAGCAACAGAGCAACAGAGCAACAGAGCAACAGAGCAACAGAGCAACAGAGCAACAGAGCAACAGAGCAACAGAGCAACAGAGCAACAGAGCAACAGAGCAACAGAGCAACAGAGCAACAGAGCAACAGAGCAACAGAGCAACAGAGCAACAGAGCAACAGAGCAACAGAGCAACAGAGCAACAGAGCAACAGAGCAACAGAGCAACAGAGCAACAGAGCAACAGAGCAACAGAGCAACAGAGCAACAGAGCAACAGAGCAACAGAGCAACAGAGCAACAGAGCAACAGAGCAACAGAGCAACAGAGCAACAGAGCAACAGAGCAACAGAGCAACAGAGCAACAGAGCAACAGAGCAACAGAGCAACAGAGCAACAGAGCAACAGAGCAACACTAGATTACTATAATACTAGGTATATTATTATAATACTAGGTTATAATACTAGGTATATTATTATAATACTAGCTTATATTGGTAGCTTATATTATTAAATTACTAGGTTATAATACTAGGTATATTATTATAATACTAGCTTATATTGCTAGCTTATAATTATTAAATTACTAGCTTATATTGCTAGCTTATAATTATTATAATACTAGGTTATAATACTAGGTATATTATTATAATACTAGGTTACATTACTATACTACTAGATATATATTATACGTTATTATATTTTAATTGGTTAGTTGCTCTGACATCTTTACTTACTTACCTTCTGGGCTCCCCTGCAATGAGAAAATATATGTATGTTACTTAAAGTGTGTGATCTATTCTCTAAGTGTTGTGTGAGATATTAGTACATGACACAAACCAACAGGACTGTCCTTCCAAAGACATGGCTTAAGCTTGGTCTCTGACATGCAAGTCTGAAGTCCATTAAGTCCTTTCACCTTTTAGCATGTGAAGTCAGAGTCCTACACTAAAGCCATGTTTTCAAAAAGACCTCCCAATTAAAAACCAACGTAAAATGTTGCCACACAATTTGCTTCCACTCTGGTAGTCCATCGGTGAGAGGAAACTAGAGACCATTTCAAACCATGTGAGCAGGGAAAACAACAGTAGACCTTCTGTTTGTAGAAGGATTGCCATAGTGTCTTCCATGCACATTGGTTTCAAATGGTCCCTGGTAAAGTGGGGGAAAAAAATGCCAAGTTGTCTTTGTCCAGTGCTGACAGGACCGGCAGGTAGCCCACCAGGGATGTTTCGGGAATTCTGGAAGTAGGGCTTAAACTTGTTCCACACCACCGTGGTGAAGTCTCTCACGTCCTGGCCCGATGTAGCCTGAGGGAAAGGGGGAAAAAATAAGTAAATTCAGAGTAAAACACTGAAACAACAAGTTACTCATGATTTCAATTTGTCTTCCTCCATTGCTGACTGGACCGGCAGGGATGTTCCTGGAAGTAGGGCTTGAACTTGTTTTGGCCCACCGTGGTGAAGTCTCTCACGTCCTCGCCCGATGTAGCCTGAGGGATAGGAGGAAAAAATAAGTACTTTCAGAGTAAAACACTGAACAACGAGGTGATGCCATTTCATCAGTGTCCAGCTGAGTCACTTTAACTCTAGGAGTCAAGAAACATCTCGATAACTAGAGACCATCTCAAACCATGTGAGTAGGGAAAACAACAGTGGACCTTCTGTCAGTAGAAGGCTTGCCATACTGTGCCTTTCATACGCACATCAGTTTGAAATGGTCACCAGTATAAAGGAAAACATGTCAAATAAGGTACTTACAATTACAAGTTGTCTCCCTCTAGTACTGACTGGATCATAAGAGCATCAGAGCATAAGAGAGCAGGAGTAGGAGTAGGAGATACCTTTATACTTCAATTGGGTGTTGCTGTTCACCCCCCGCTCCCCTGCAAAGAGAACATAAATTTATGCTAGTTGGGAAAATTAACAGATGTATGTGTATTATTTTTAGAGTGTTGTCCGAGATATTAGTACATAGCACAAATCAAAAGGAGGGTCCTTCCGAAGACATGGCTTAATATGGGCTCTGACATGCAAGTCTGTAAGTCTGAAGTACTTTCACCTGTTGTATGTAGGAGGAGTAGGTAGGAGCAGGAGCAGGAGGAGCAGGGGAAGAGTCCTATATACATGTACTTACCTAAAACTACTGACCTGCTTCGATTGGATTTTGCTGTTCAGTCTTGGCTCCCCTGCAAAGAGAAAATAAATTGATGTTAGTTGGAAAACTTAACAGGTGTGCGTTCTATTTTCAAAGTGTTGTCCAAGATATTAATACATGACACAAATCCTTCCAAAGACACGGCTTAACTTGGGCTCTGACATGTAAGTCTGAAGCCCAACAAGTCATTTCACCTGTTGCCAAGAGACGTCAGAGTCCTACACTAAAGCCAAGAGACCCCATTTAAAAAACCAAAGTAAACAGCTGCTAGACAGGGCGGTGTCATCTCATCAGCTTCCAGTCAAGTTGCTTCCACTCCTATTGATGACTAAAGACCATTTAAAACCATGTGAGTAGGGAAAATAACAGTACTGTGTCTTCCATATGCACACCGGTTTCAAATGGTCCCTGGTATAGAGGAAAACAAGTAAAGTAAGCCACTTACGATTGCAAGTCCCTCTTGTGCCGACTGGACCAGCAGGTAGCCCACCCAGGGATGCTTCTGGAAGTAGTACTTGAACTTGTTACGCACCACCTTGGCAAAGTCCTTGCCTGAGGGAAAGGGGAAAGAAAAGTGATTAAAACGGTCCGGTATGATGTGGGGCATGCAGTAATAGGAGCTCAGTAGATGGACAGTTGGTTAGACTTGGTTTTTTTTGGGGGGGGGCTTCTGTAAGTCGCTGCACAAATAGCCTTTTTAAAACCATGGTTTTGAAAAAAACTTTTTTTTAAATAATGGTAAAATGATAACGGGATGTCATCTTATCCACTTGCTTTAATTCTGGTAGTCGACAAGCGTCTTCCTCTCAATGACAGGATACTAGATATTATTTGAAACCATGTGAGTAGGGAAAACAACAGTAGACCTGTCTGAAGAAGGGTTGCCATACGGTGTCTTCAATATGCACATCGGTGCCAAATAGTCCCCAGTATAATGGAAAACAAGTGAAACAAGGAACTTACGATTACAAGTTGTCTCCCTCTAGTACTGACTGGATCAGCAGGTAGCCCTCCTGAGGATGCTTCTGGTAGTAGCAATGGAACTTGTTCTGCACATCCTTGGCAGTCTCTTGCATCCTCACCTGGGACAAATGGCAAAAGAAAAGTGATTAAAAATTTTAAATGGTCCAGTATGATACTAAGGCATGTAGTAATAGGAGCTTTATAGTAGATGCAGAGTCCTGCACAAACACAGTGGATAGTTGGACTTGGTGTATTTTTGGTTCCTAGGTCATTGGACAAATACCTGAAGTCTTTTCACATAAATGTTTTGGGCTCAGGCTCTGACATCCACTTTCATGTAAAGATGCATCAAACTAGAGTTTTGGAGGCAGTTCTAATACATGTACTTGGGGATCCAACGAGTCTTTTAACCTGATAGTTTGTGAAGTCTGAGTCCTACGATAAAGCCATGGTTTTGAAAAGACCTTTTAAATCATAATGGTATGGTAAAATACTGCAAGACAAGATGATGTCATCTACTCCACTTCCAGCTGAGTTGCTTACACTCCGGTAGTCGACAAACGTCTCCCTCTCAATGACAGGATATTACAGACTATTTGAAACCGTATGAGTAGGGAAAACAACAGTAGACCTTCTGTCTGTAGAAGGGTTGTCATACTGTGTCTTCCATTTGCACATCGGTGCCAAATAGTCCACAGTATAATGGAAAACAAGTGAAACAAGGAACTTACGATTACAAGTTGTCTCCCTCTAGTACTGACTGGATCAGCAGGTAGCCCTCCTGAGGATGCTTCTGGTAGTAGCAATGGAACTTGTTCTGCACATCTTTGGCAAAGTCTCTTGCATCCTCACCTGAGGGAAATGGCAAAAGAAAAGTGATTAAAATGGTCCAGTATGATACTAAGGCATTTAGTAATAGAAGCTTTAATTATAGTAGATGCAGAGTCCTGCACAAACACAGTGGATAGTTGGACTGGGTGTATTTTTGGTTCCTAGGTCATTGGACAAATACCGGAAGTCTTTTCACAAAAATGTTTTGGGCTCAGGCTCTGACATCCACTTTCATGTAAGGTTGTTCGATATCCGGAATTTTTGGTTTCGATATATCGTCAGGAATATATCGCGATATTCGATATTATCACGATATCTGGCGCGTAAGCGGAAGTCAAGGTAGTGACCTGGATTTCCATTCAATACACACTATGACTGCCGGAAACCTATATGTAGCAAATGCATCTAACTTTAAGCCAGTTACCAATTGTTTAACCCCCTGAAACTCCTCATTTATCAACGCAAAAACATAATTTAAAACAACTATCCCAGGTCGCTCTTTTAAAAGTATACGCCAAAACGAAACTATTTTTTGTTGATGTATTAAGAATACGTTATTACATTTAAAAAAGACGATATCCCAGGCGGTTTTCAGCAACTCGATGCTTACATACGATGTCAAAAATACATGTTTGGCCAGAGCCAATGGGTCTTCAGATTAATATTCATGAGGGGAGACAAACCATCAGTACAATTTTACGTCGGCATAACGAACACTTTGAACAAAATCTGATGTCCCTTTCGGTCGTACGGATGCGTACTCGAAAAATGTGCACTGTACCCTTTTTTTTGGGGGGGGGACTGCTAAAAAGGAGAATAAAGCAGCAGTTCACCTTTTCTCATCCACGCCGCAAAATTATTGTTAGTATACACGTTCAAGTTGGAATCATTCAAGTTGGAATAGATCGCGATGCGACCCCCCCCCCCCAAAAAAAAAAAAAATAAATAAAATAAAGGCCACCGAACTTCGGTGTACAGTGTACACGATGTGCAAATGGGCTGGCCGTACTTAGCTGTTGTACGTTGACTTACACGTGCATTTAGTACAGCTGCGTGGCGGGTACCAGAGCAGCATGGAAGGATCGAGAAATCAGAGGTCGCACGTGCGTTATGAACAGTGACGTTTAGTTTTTCCAACGTCTTTCCTCTTCGATTTTGATTTTGATTTTCTGAGATTAAAACATAATTATGTAAAGTATGTATTTTTACATTATATTTGGCTGCATTGGGAGACATCGGTAGGAAAATGAATCTGCAATTTTTGCAGCCTGGATAATATCGTAAACGATCGGATAACTTATGTAGGCCACATGGGGGGAAATGTCCCAAACACGAGTCGCTGTGCGTGCCCAGTGTACCGAGGTCGGGCTGTACGAAAAGTGAGCAACCAACACCGGAAGTGAGCTTGCACTTGCAGTGGGTCCGTTGCTGATGCATTGCCTTTGTGGAGACTGCGCGCAATGCAAGAGTCAAATGGCTGGCTGGCGCTCCTATCCCCTTGCGGTTTCTGGTTTTTCGTTGTTTTTACTAAGGAAAGCTTATCGCCCTTCAAGATTTCTCTGATGGCGACGCTATACAAGCTTACAGACAGGCGATAATGGGGTTGGGAAACCAGATTTTTTTCCGATATCGTGATACTTTTTTCGATATCGCGATATCGAAAATATCGCGATATCCTGAAATGCGTTCGATATGATAATTGCCGGAAAGCAATATCGCGATATATCGAAATATCAAAATATCGAACAACCTTACTTTCATGTAAAGATGCATCAAACTAGAGTTTTGGAGGCAGTTCTAATACATGTACTTGGGGATCCAACGAGTCTTTTAACCTGATAGTTTGTGAAGTCTGAGTCCTACGATAAAGCCATGGTTTTGAAAAGACCTTTTAAATCATAATGGTAAAATGCTGCAAGACAAGATGATGTCATCTACTCCACTTCCAGCTGAGTTGCTTCCACTCCGGTAGTCGACAAACGTCTCCCTCTCAATGACAGGATACTACAGACTATTTGAAACCGTATGAGTAGGGAAAACAACAGTAGACCTTCTGTCTGTAGAAGGGTTGTCATACTGTGTCTTCCATTTGCACATCGGTGCCAAATAGTCCCTGGTATAATGGAAAACAAGTGAAACAAGGAACTTACGATTACAAGTTGTCTCCCTCTAGTACTGACTGGATCAGCAGGTAGCCCTCCTGAGGATGCTTCTGGTAGTAGTAATGGAACTTGTTCTGCACATCCTTGGCAAAGTCTCTTGCATACTCACCTGAGGGAAATGGGAAAAGAAAAGTGATTAAAATGATCCAGTATGATGCAAACACATGGGATGGTTGCTAGGTCACTGAACAAATATTCTTTTCTGAACCACAGCTTGAGCTCAGGCTCTGGCATCCACTTTCATGTAAAGATGCATCAAACTAGAATTTTGGAGGCAGTTTTAAAATTTGGGCATCCAACAAGTCTGTTGACTTGTAAAGTCAGCCCTATGATAAAGCTAAGTTTTGGAAAGACCGTTTAAAAATTATAGTAAAATAATGCTACACGTGGCGATGTCTCATCCACTTCCGACTGAGTCGCTTCCACTCTGGTAGTTGAGAAACATCTTTCCCTTGATTACAGGATATTAAGGAACATTGGAAACCATGTTCGGAGAAGGCTTACCACACTGTGTCTTCCATAAATAGGGTTTCAAATGGTCCCTGGAAAAAATGGAAATCAAGTGAAGCAATGTACTTACGATTTAAAGTTGTTTCCCTCTTGAGCTGACTGGACTGGCAGATAGCCCACGCAGGGATGCTTCTGGAAGCAGTTCTTGAGGTGGTTAGTCACATCCTCTTCCGAGGTATAAACCTGATGGCAAGAAAAGTGATGCAAATGGTAGTTGTAAAAATTGGCCATGTGCAGACATTGTAACCACTTGACCACCCAACTGGTTGAGGTCATGTGGTGGATTTGAATCTGTTCAGCAGCGGCAACCACATTCGTCACACGGTCATAATTTTATGTCATCAGTGATGAGCTACTCAATCATGGATTTTTCAGTCATCCTGGCAAGATACTAGAAGAATGACAGAGGAAGGGACTCACGGTTGGGCAGTAGGCCTATCCTTGGATGGGGTGAGACTGTCATGACTGTGTGGTTCTTGGACAATACACCAGAGAAGACAGAGCCCTGCAAGACAGAACAAACAGAACCCAGATTAGAACATATGTGACAGCAAGGAGACTGATGGTTGGTAACCCTGTTCATCCAAATTATCGGAATGAAAACTAGACTCGTTGACTATTTCAGAAGGTCAACATCTAAGTGCTGGATAGCTCAGATGGTAAGAGCTCGGGCACACAATAACAGAGGTCTCAGGTGAAAATCCTGGTCCAGTCAAAGTTTTCTTTGCCATTTTTCAAAATTGTTGAATACATACGTACATAAATAAGACTTAAGGCTTTGCATGGTGGGTGAATCAATATAGGAAGGTTTGCGGTGACACCATGTATCAGGTCTCTTAAAGAAAGAGGTTCGGTTCTGAAAAGAACCTGAGTGGTAACTGAGTTACCACTCAGGTTCTTTTCAGAACCGAACCTCTTCCTTTAAGAGACCTGATAAATGGTGTCACCGCAAACCTTCCTATACATACGTACATGTACGGGTACATGTAGTTCTAGTAGTAAATTTTTGCTCATTTGTTTTAGTTAATTTACATTTAATTACATTTTCACAGAAAACCCGTTTTGTATCTTGCGGTCTTTGGGCAATCCGGTTTTGGGTCCAAAAGTTAAAATATCAGAAATCGGATCAAAATCAAAACTTTGAATTTGTCCCTTAAAATGCCTGTAACAACTTTATTCGTTTATTGATACATGTACTCATGTAGTTAGAGACATCCCTGGACTCTGAGAGACTGACCCTGGGAGTTATTTTCAGAAAAATTTGGGCAATCTGCTTTTTGGTCCAAAAGTTGACGTTTCGACAGGAGCGGGCCTGTGGAAATTATCAGAAATCGGATAAAAATTTAAAAAATGAATTTGTCCACCCTAACGGCCCACCACTTGTTTCTAGCACATGACCTGAAACCTGCACAATCTTCTTACAAGAACAGTTACAACCCCAAATCTGACAGTCCAACTGAACACTGTCTCCCTGGACAATACTAGTAGGCCACGCCCCTTAACAAATTGACCAATCACAACGCGCGATAATTTTGTCCGACATACCGTTCAAAATGTTGTGTTCTTTACTACGCACTTTTTGTTGTGTTTACTTTTTTGCAATTCCTTTGCAAAACCCGAGTTTTATCCTTGCACGCATTCAGCCCTACGACTGTTTCCTGAACAGCAGTGCAAAGCAACATTCGGGACATCGCACCGCGTGCGCACACACTTCCGCAGACCACTCCGCACCCAGACCTGCCTGCACATCGTGAAGTCATGCAGTTTCAAATCAAAGATAGCCACCCCAACTCGGCTCGTCGACCCGTTCTCGGTCAACTGAGAGGAAATTTTTCCTTTTCCAAAACGTGAGTAAAACAAAATGACCAGTATTGGAATCTGTAATTCTCACTGAATCCTCAATCAATGGGTGCGTGGGACGGTTTTAACAGGTGTTTTTTTTTTTTTGGGGGGGTAAATCTGGGGATTTCGGTCGGGGGTATTTTTCAAAGATTAAATTCAAGCGTTGCCATACCCGTTTTCCTTGGACCTTACAGTTACAGTCACCCGTCCCTTAAAATTTCAAAATTCGATAAAAAAAGGTGACTTGTCGGGTCCAAGTTACTCGGACTAGATTCAACCATTCAACAAACAACACTCAACAGTACTCAATAACTCAGTACATGTACTGTGTGGGTAGGCGTATTGTAAATACTAAATTGTAAACATTTTACTGTACATTTTTTGTCAAAAAACATACCTTAGGGAAAACTGCTGGTTACCATGTTGGAAGTGGGACACCCATGGGACATCCAAGGGTTGGGGGTGACACGCAGGTTCCAATAAAAGGAGGAACAAGGTCAAAATTCTGCTCAATTCCGGGGCTCCTTTAAATGTTTCGAAGTTCCCTCCACTGCACAAGGTTTGTAAAACTGATTTTGGATCATATAGTTGGCGTGAAGGGGGCGGCCGGTGTCGGGTGGGGGACCTTCAGTACTTTACACACGGCCAGGCGGGTAAAAAATCAACCAGAGAAGTTGACGCCAAGTACATGCACATAATTATTAACAGTCAGTCGGTCAGCCACACGGCCGGCTGAGGGGGCTGTTCGGTGAAGATCGCCTGAAAATAAAAATAATTATTAATAAAAATTAATTATACAGAAAAATAAAAACAAATATTATTAGCATTTTACCATGTTTACAACAAAATAGATGATGTTAGGATGACTTTTGTTAAATATATATTGTTTTACTATTTAATTATCTATTTATTTATTTATCTATTTGTTTGCATTGTTTAGCTAATTACTGAATAAATATTCATAAATAATTTAGGTACAGTATTATATAATAAATATTTATTTATCTCAAAATTTAGTGGGCCTGACGTTTCGATCCTAGCAGAACCTTTCTCAAAGCCTTTTCCTGCCTTTGAGAAAGGTCCTGCTAGGATCAAAACGTCAGGCCCACTAAATTTTGAGGTTTGCATTTTGGTAATTTCAGTCAGTAAGCAGTTTGGAACATTTTTGTATATCACCAAATATTTATTGAATTGTTTCTATTTAATTCATAATTATTTATGAATTATTATTTTCATTTCCCAATCATCTACTACTTCATAGGCAAACTTACTTATTTTTCAATCCTTATTATTTTCAAAATTCGACTGTATAGCCAGCAGTATGTTGGAATGAAAGACCCTGATCGTTGGTCACATCTTTCTTTTTTCCCCTGGGATTTGCTGCAGTCCAGTCCTTGTAATTCGGGACTTCCTTTGTTATTTTTAATACTACTACGATAAGTTAAGACTGTCAACGACAATTTCGAGATTTGGCAATACCATAAATCATTCAGATGATTAATTATGATTTGATGAAATCCCTCAAGACATCACTTCCATTATCAATAGGCCCCCCCCCCAAAAAAAAAGTACTTTGGAAACAATGTATTTGAGGTGCTAATTTCATGTTTCAATTATTTCCCGCCTTCTCTCGCAAATTCTTTGAAACTTTGTGAAAGAATAGCTGATGTGAACTTGAATAAAGTTACAAAACCAATCTGTCAAGTTAAAAAAAAATTGGTACATGCCTGAAAAATTGAGCAAAGACAACAAGAAGACTACCGCGAGTATAACCTTTTCTACAAAGTATGTGATGTATTAAAGCGCAGTTTGTACTGTTACCCTTGGAGGGCGTCAGATTTTAAGGGGATGTAAATTTTTGCTCTTTCTAGAGGGAAGCATGGGACTGTTAGGCCTTAGGGGTACATGTATGTTTTCATGCAGCGCAAGTCTAGGATGCTGTGGGGCTATCAAATTAGCTCATAGGCCAGTTCTGGGGCCTACACGTATTTCTCTAATGCTCTCCGATCGTCGCAAACGCCAAAATCGATCGCCAAGTCTTAAATCAATCGCAACTTGCGATCGGTGTACCGCTAAGTTGCAATGAATTTCAGACTTAACGATCGATTTTGGCATTTGCGATGATCACAAAGCAATAGGGAAATCGGCCCCTGGTGCTGATTTGGGTCCGCACAATCCTCTGCAAAACCACTTTGGCACTACAATCATAATTATTACAGACTGGTTTACTAACGCGAGTTGTCATGTCACTTCCCTAGAGGTCATGGGCAGTGTTTGCAGAAGAGTTGGGGTTAGGCAAGGGTACAGAGGTTCAGGGGACAACAGAAAATAACCAGCACAGATGAACCCCCCTTGTGATGTACAATGTCCATATAGTTTTAATAGTTTACTTCCTGGAATAATTATAATGTGGGTCCACAAAATAGGAGTTACTTTTCCATGAAATATCTGCAGACGGAGAGAAGAATCGAAGAGCAAAAGTGGATCCTGTTTGGAGTAGGCCTACAACGTGACAGTCAAAGCGGAAACTCCAAGAAAGAAGTGAAGAGCCCTTTGTTTTTGTTTTACTGCTGTGGGGACAACAACCAAAATCTGATACAAAACATGTTGACATTTTTCACGATAGGTTTTGGTCCCGTCCAGCTTCCATGATTCTTTTCTCAAACCAACGACCTTGTGCAGACTCAGTTCGTAACCACTGAGTTAAAACTAAAATAGAACAAAATAATGATTTCAAGAACTCAATAAACCAAATTAATGGTTTACATGGTTTTTCAAGAACATCATATTCATCAAACAAACAAAGGAAGAAACCAATGCTCAATAGTCAATAGAAATCTTGATATTGTACCTTCTGTATAAATCATAAAATATAATTATTTGATCCTCATAACTGTATGAATTTAAATAAAGAAGACGTCGATTGAAAAGAAGACTCAGAAAAAGAAAGAACTGGCTGCAAAAGCTTTAAATACCCTTCTCTTTAAAACTTAAAAAGATAAAAAATACCCTCATCAACCTCTCAAGGATTACAAAACATAATTCCCCATTCCATTGCACAACATATCCTGGGTTTTGTTGTTTTGGTGCTATATGGATTTTAAGACATCATGCATCTGTGGACAGTATTCATTAGTGTAATTTACAGTTAGTTTTCAAATTATTGTCTTGCTTAAAATACAATGCACATTAGTTTTGATCATACACGGTTTTCCCCCTATACACACAATTAATAACCCTTTGTTAGTATAAATTCTTCATGTCCCACTCTTGATTATCTGTACAATAATTAAAGAACCATTTTTTTCACGAGACATTGCTATGGCGATCTTTCTGCCTGATGCCCTGCCTTCTCCGTTGATGAAATACAACCACCCTAAAGACTCTTGAGTTTTCCAAATGCTGTACAAGCTATACACCAGAACCAGGCATTTCATCCACATAGCACCCCCCACCCCCACCCCCCCACCCCCCCAAAAAAAGAGAGGGACAAATGAGAAAACTTTCCCATGGCATAAAACCCCCAAAGAATGATCTTTCAGAATAATACCCCATCCGATGGTCTTTGGTCCGAAACCCCCTACTTTTTACAAACGAGTGAACTATTTTTTCTAATTCAAATTCTCGGAAAGAAATGCCTGGTGCAGGTACATATGGTGACTGAAGGAACCATCCATATCTCTCGCTCATTTTGGTCCTCACAATCTTAGACCTTGATCACTTTCTCAAAGGCAGCAGCAAGATGTCATGTAGAAAGGTCCTGCTATAGGGTCAACAAATCAAGAACTTTTAGATTTCTTCCCAGGATTTGTATGTTCTAGTCCTTCTTATCAGTAAAGCAGTTCCAATCATATCAAAATTACTTCATTAATCAAGTGTTTTGTAATTGCTGGTTTCAACCTGAAAATTACCTCCCACAAAACCGGGTTCAGGTTTTTGTCTTGAACCTAAGTTTATTTTGCCTTTTGCGGCTTGCGTCATGTTCTTATCCCATCCCACTGTTGAGTGTATTCTGTTGCAAGATGACATGATAATATTTCCCTCCAAGAAGATCTTCAAGCTGTGAAATGTTCCCCTGTTAGGGAACCTTTTCAAATGTCCTTCTCAAGTGCAGCATTTCTGCCCAACATTGTATATAAAGCACAAAATATTCAATGTGAGACTCACATTTTGCCATGTACAGAGATAAAGTGACACTAGACTTTCTCTTATATTCTTTGTACAACCATGCCATTACTTGAGTAATGAAACAAGCAGATATTCCAGAATCCACCTGGGATAGGTCAAAGGTCAATATTTACACACACTCTGATGCAGACTGGTATCTTCTTCAACTAGCCGACTTCAACAGAAGAGGGCAGACTCTTGCTTCCCACGAGTCAGGTTATGAAACAAATCTATACGACAACATTCAATAGGATTGTGATGCCCTAATATCAGTATAGATTATGATACACCGGTTAGTAATGTGTATTACCAAGGCAACGTACAAAATTTAGAAAGGTTAAGGCAAAAGTCTTGAAGGAACTGTGGCGTCTCTGAAATAGAATCTTGTCGACAACCCAAAACCACACCACAATCATCTTTTCTTTCCGATCCTACTCCAAAAGAGATGTTTTTAACACGATTGAACAATTCAAAACTGGAGTATTTCTTCAGACAATGATCACTAGAACCAGTCTGCGGCAGCCACCTATGCAAAAAAAAAAACCTTTAGGGGATGGTCTGGTGTGGTCAGGCTTGAACTTAGCCAGGAAAAGTGCCACAAACAAGCTTCCTTGTTACAACATCAGATAATCTTACCTCAATACACAGAACTCGTATCGCTTTGGTATATTCAATTCATGAAACCCCAAACAAGACAAACTCCAGTCCATACCAAAACGTTTCCATTGGCTCATTTCACACAAGTCCAATGGTAATTCAAACATATAGCACATTGATAAGACATGGAAAGAAATAGTGGATAATTTCATCGATTTCTGGTGAGCTTTTTCTCTTGGCCTTTTCTATATATGACTGGCCATTCACCCATGTACAAATATTAAGTTGAAGCACCAGTAAAGAAATGATAATTGCATAAATATACAAATCACCCCCCCCCCGCCCCCCCCCCCAAAAAAAAGCAAACAAAAAAAAGCAACTCTATTCTGCTGCCCTGTTGGAACCTCAAGCATGAAGAAAAATTTGATTGTGGTTTCTTTCTCCTGAAGTTCACGGCTAGAGAAGAGAACATTCAAGGCCCTAGATATAAATATTTTTGCTGGTATGATTTAGTAGGTCAATTTTAAGCAGATTTCCCAAGTAACTACTGCACATACATAACAGTAACAAACATTCACCCTCCCTCTAAAGTCAAGTTACAAATCAAATAAGACAGTATTGGAATCGCTACTGGCATGACCCAGTGATTGAGTGTACAGGCTGATACCTTTGTAAAATTAGTCAAACTTTACACTTTGACCCCGAGGTTTGACCAGGCAGACTCCAGAATCTAGAAAATACACCAAAAAAAATGTGCTGTAGTTGTGTGTGCAGACAGACCAATTTTAGTGACCAGAATGATTTTATAGACATAATAAAGTGGGACTTACTGCTTGTACCTGGACCCAATTTCATACAGCCACAAATCTGCCAACCATGGAAACAGGAGATACAACTGTTCTTGACTTGTAATCCACTATGCTTTGCATAGCATGAAAGAAAAGAGAAGTTTGGGTTGTCAAGGTGATCACATGAATCATGACTTTCTGTGCTTAAGCAAATGTTAAGCGGCCCTATGAAATTGGTACCAACCAGCAACGGAAACGGTTTCTGTTGCTTAGCAACAACTCTACGAAAAGCGCCAGTGGGCATTTTGTTTGTGCAAACGCATGCACTTCACTGCCTCCGGAACAGCTTCACAGATACAAGGCAATTACAACTCATTGGCAATACAGTTAGTTGTGTTGGAAAGACACAGATGAGAATGACCCAGAACATGCAGGATTACTCAATAGAAGGGAGCTGAAGGAATGGAGTCAGGCCCAGAGTTTAAAAAAAATAGTTGGAAGAATAGTTCATGGAAATCATACTGAAGAAAATGGAAAGAAAATAGTGTAAAGCATCTATTGATGCCACCTGGAAACAGAACACCACAATGAGACGTAGACTTTTAGGTGGAGTGTATATACAGTGATGCCATTCCCTTTCCAGGGTAGGTGGGACAAACCATAGAAACCATGGGTACATCAACATGTCTGGCTGCAGCACACTCTGGCTATCATGTTAAGCGAAAAGGCAGCAACTTTGTAGAAAACCACTTCCAGGAACACATCACATTCAGATTTCAGGAAACCAGAACAACTGACAACATGCCGACAGCAGCTCAGGAAAACATGCTATATTTTTTTTCTTCAAATGTGACGCTTTTTTTCAAGGATGGCTCTAAAATATGTTGCTACACGAGAGAAGTTATTCTTAGCTTTGCAAAAAAATTTACGACGGACTGAAGGACTGTGTAACAGTAAACAAAAACCACACACATCACCACTTGGTTACATAAACGATCTGGTTCCAAAATTTCTATTAATATAGTCAGCACAGTTTCTGTGCTCGGTCTTCAGGGTACCATACGTAAATTACTTTGGCCTGCTTAAAAGCCGAATCCTTATAGACTAGAGGTCTGAGGTACACATATTCGTTTACTTTAAGCAAAAAAAAAAAGTTTCTTTTTTTTGTTTTGTTTTGTTTTGTTTTACAAAATCTCTATTAGCAAGGAGCTTTGGCATGGCGACACCAATGTCAGTAACTAAGGATTATGTAGTGACTAGGTTAGGAGAATTTCTTGGTTAACGTGGTGAGAGAGGGAGGCTGGTTACCAGCTATACAAATAAAGGTGGCAGAGAAACCCAGCCAGCATGACCAACACAGGTAAACTGACTAAACATGGCCATGCACTGGACTAGTTTGTGTGGTCTAGTATCCAGTATCCAATATCCATCCACAAGCAATGGACACGTTGTGGTCTAGCAAAGTGGGGAACCAGTGACAAGATTTCTGTCCATTTAATAGACAGATTGCCTCACCAATGTCATTGCATGACTTACATGTACATGTATTGTGGGTATTCCTGGAAGGTCTCGGGTACAATCTCTGGAATATTCTTCATAGATTTCGAGAAAGAAAAGCCTCAATCGAAACAAACAAAAACAGCAATCATCATGTACTTTACAACACCAGCACCTTGATATGGGGGCCGCCATGTTTGTTGATGTTTCATACCCACTATAGACCCTTCTTACTGACGTCACGTTGCTACTAGAAACAGCGAGATCCGCCATCTTGGAGTACACACATAGCCAAGGACAGCGCAAAAGTTAATCATCTTTCAACAAAACAAGTACCCCCAATCCATGGTACAACCACGGAGGAATAAAAAGAGATTCCTCCATGGCACAACAAGTAATTAATACTAGTAAGAAGCAGTATTAGTAGTACAAATACGACGAGTTCAAAACTTGCTGCCGTGCATGTGGAGTTGTTTGTATGCACAGCTGACTTAGTAACGGCGGTGACGTGCTCATGTGTGTAATCCAAGATGGCCGATAAACAAAACCGTGACGTCATCGAAGACGGGTCTATATGTAGGTCACGCGACCTACAGGGTGTAATCTGTCAATTGTGGCTGCACTTGCACATGGCTCGAGACCCACGCAACCAAATCAAACAGAAACCAGACCACCTGCTGAATAAGACAACAACACACATCTTCCTCCATGCGTCCAGGACTGAAGGCTTTTTAGAGGGGCTTCCAGGACATCTTGAGATGCTCCAGGGCAATGGACAGCCGTCGAAGGTGGCCCGGCCTGTCAATGCCGCACTTTCTGAGATCCTCCTTGTCCATGTGGATGACTATGTCCAGCTCGTCCCAGCCGTTCAATGTGAGTACCTGGACGTACATGGGCAGGCCCAGGGACGTCAGCCAATCCTCCACTGTCTTCCCAGTACCGGCGTACACCACCTTGCCGGACTGACTGGGCAAAGCATCGCTCCGGAACTACAAATGATTGAACCAAATAAACAATAAATAAATGGTCAGTGACCCTGTTGAATCATGCATTCCAATCTTCAGACTATCAGATCCAGAGAATAAGTTGAAAACGGGTCGTCTCGTCGTCCAGAAATAAAATTGTGTGCTTGATTCTACATTGAATTTGAGGCTACCAAAGCCTGATAATTTGCTAGCTTCACCATTCACCAAGTTATTTCAGCTTGCTCCGTCATTAAGTGAGACTCCTGGTTACTTTGTTCATTCCTAGTTAATTAGTCACTGAAGTAGTGGGATTTTTGGCTAGTTCTTTATCGGAGGGAATTCTTGCTATCTTCTTAATGAATGTCAGCTTTTAGCTCCTTTCTAAAATCAGTGCGAGATCTAACCATTTCCATAATCCAAACAAAAAAGGGAAGTCAAACAAATAAAGAAAAAGGTGACTGGGAACGTTTCAACAATTTGCAATGAAAGCCCCAGTTAACAATTGAATTGCTTTTGACAGGTTCCTCCATCTCGGCAAAGACTAGTTGACTATTAGGGAAGGCCACCATCTAAGGGCTGGATAGCTCAGATGGAAGAGCACTGGTACGTTAATCCAGAGGTCTCGGGTTCAAGTCCCGGTCCAGTCTAAGATTTTTTTGGTAATTTTTCGATTTTTGAAAAAATGATCCAAAGTATTTCTTCAATCAATGGACTTTCTTCCTACGGCTTGCAACTACATGTAGTTCATTGGCATCCTGGCTAGTCCACACTGTAGGAACAGAAAGGTCAACTGGCGTTCTGATTTTCATTTTTCATGTTTTTGTTTGTCCAGTGTTCACGATGGGCCTTTTGTCTCACCCAGCATCTGCAAGCATCGCCCAGCTCCTTCACTCGGCACGACTCCAGACAGATGGCCACCTCAGCAATGTCAGCCTCCAGTTCCTCCGCATAGCGCTGGACCAGAGCGGGCGGAATACCACAGAAACCCATCTGTGAAAAAGAGCATGAATAGCGGTCGTCAGCATAAAACCAAATCCACGAGGATGGATGAAGGCGATGGAACACGTACACGTAGTCACGGTATGAAGAGGACGTATGTACAGTCTGCTGACTGCAAGTGCTCGACCTTGGCCTCGTTGAACGCGATGGCAATGCGCCCTGATCTCCTCCAGTCCTGCCACTGATGGCCTATCAGGAGTCATTATCACTTGCCAGTCAAGAGTGGTGCCAAGAGTGAACAGCACTCAGTCCACATTGGTGTTATAAATATGTTATTCTTACAGTGAACAGAACGTTTAGGGTAAATACTTTTCCAAGATCCTTTCATGTCTACAGCCCAGTTTGCATCATGGAGATGAGTACGCACTTCACATGTGTATCATTATACACCCACATCTTCTTGCAACACCTTTACGGAGCCACAAAGAGTAAGTTTAACAAATGAAGTCAGACATAAAATAAACCAAAGAAAAAAGGTCCCAACAAATCACTAAATTCAATGAAGGTTTGCCCTGCTCAACGTACATGTAATAAGCACTGAGTGCTAAGTACTTTGCACGATGCCGGATGAAAAATTTCAGCCAGCTTGGATGGGATTTGAACCCGTGACTCCTGCTTTCTACCGGTAGTGCAGACGTCTTAACCACTTGAGCTGGTCGAGATCGTGTGGTGGATTCATATATTAATGTACATAGATATCAGCGGGTACCACACTGTATCATAGATATAACACAATGTTTCAAAATTCTTGAGATTTTTACCATGTATAACGTCTCTTTATGAAAAGGTATGGTTCTGAAAAGAACCCGAGTGATAACTCGACGATCCATTTCTCCTGATGACATCAAGAGTATACTGGCCGGAATGTCGAGTTATCACTCAGGTTCTTTTCAGAACCATACATGTAAGTCTTCTTAAAGAGACTTAAAGTGATATACGAAATAATGCAAACTGCTTACTGACTAAAATTACCAAAATGCAAATCTCAAAATTTAGTGGGCCTGGCATTTCGATCCTAGCAGGACCTTTCTCAAAGGCAGAATGACAAGGTCCTCTGTCACTCTGCCTTTGAGAAAGGTCCTGCTAAGGATCGAAACGTACGGCCCACTCAATTTTGAGATTCTTAAAGAGACCTTATACATGGTGTCACCGCAAAACCCTCCTACATTGTTTCACCCATCATGCAAAGCCTTCAGTCTTATTTCTACTCCAGGGTGCTTTGCCACAGGCGCTCTTTGGGGAATGTGATACTCCCTGCCTTTCCTCTCACCTTGTTGGAGTAAGGCTCTTCCTTCAGGTCGATCCCCTCCTGGAGCAGCGCCCGCTCAATGTGCCACTCCAGCTGAGCCAATGCCGGCTGCCTTGATGACTTGTTGGGCCGCAGCGGGAGCGTGGGGTTGCCATGGACAGAGTTCTGGGCCGGGAGCATGTCCTGCTGCTGCTGCGGCTGATGCTGCTGCGGCTGATGCTGCTGCGGCTGATGCTGCTGCGGCTGATGCTGCTGCGGCTGATGCTGCTGCGGCTGATGCTGCTGCGGCTGATGCTGCTGTTGGAGGTGGTGCTGGTGCTGAAGCTGCTGCTGAAGCTGGTGCTGGTGGTGATGGTGGTGGTGCATGTGGTGCTTGTTGTGGTGTGGCGAGACGCTGCGGGATTTCCGCCGGCCTTTGGGCTGGCTGGTGATGGGCGGATGGAGGGGGCCGGTCTGATGGGCCTGGCAGTGGTACTGCTGCAGCAGACGCCGGGGGAGCTTCGGGCTGGGATGAGTCTTAGACAGGGCCGACTGCATGAAGGTGCCCGATCCCCGGTAGCGTCCCGGGTCCTGGACGCCGCACATCTCAATGAGGGCGCCCTTCCGCCAGCGGGCATTGTCGCTGCTGTCGTGGCCGCCGCCGCCGCCGGCCTGGGGCACGACATCTGGGGACGGGCACTGGTGGTCAAGGCTCCGGCCGGTCTGTACCGGGCACCGATGGGTCAGCTTCTGGCCTGGCTGGAGCCTGGGCCCACAGCCAGGGTCACTGAAGGTAGCCATCAAGTGTCTGTGCTTGAACAGTGGCGAGTCCCGGTAAGGTGTGGGGCCACCCCAGGCGCTGTTGCATGGTGCAGTCTGCTGCTGCTGCTGCTGCTGCTGCTGCATGCAGACTGGTCCTGTCCCATTGGTGTGCACTCGGCACGGGTGGTGAGCCATAGGGCTAGCGGATCCATTGCCTTCCTTTCTCGGACAGCACGGGGAGCCGGAGGGCTGCCCGTTGCTGCCGAACCCCGCCTTGGCGACGCCGCGCCTGCACGGAGCGCCGCCCGCCTTCCCGCCCCCGGTCAGCTTGCGCCCCGCCGCGCTGATGCAGTTGGAGTTGTTCACGTTGCTGTTCTCCTGCTGGGTCTCGTCCGAGGATGAGGTCACGCCGCCGTCGTCGTCCTGGTAGCCGGCCTCGCACTCCTCCATCAGCAGGTCGCCCAACTCACTGGTCCGGTGCAGGCCCGAGCTGTCAATGGAGACGCACGTCTCCGTGCTGGCGTAGCAGCCGGAATCACGGACCATGGTGCGACCTCGCGGTGTTCGGGTGGCCAAGAACTTCTGTAATTGTTGAGATGCCATCTTCCCTTTGCCTATTCCCCCCAAAAAGAAAGACGAAAAAACACCCATGTTACAATGCACAATCTGATGTCTGCTCCAAATTGCCACTGGTAGGTGTTAAGTGATAGGGGAAATAAGTTCAATAGAATGGGATACAGTATTAAGGATATATGAAATTCTGACTTTGAAAAGGGTTTTCCTGAGATCGAAACATTGGAATCCCTACAGTTTTAATATACAAGTGGAGTGTAGGATCAGAGGATAGGTGGCAATGGACGTTAAGATCAGGCAAAATGGTCACTTGGTGTAAGTATCTGGAAGTCATCTTGCTATGGACTGATTTCAAACAAGACACCGACTGAATGTAATAAACAAAAATGTTATAAACTTCTTACTGAAGGGTTACTTAAATGACCAAAAATACACGTAGAGGACCTAATATTTCGGTCCTAGCAGAACCTTTCTAAAAAAAATTGTCCTGGGACCAATATCAAATTTGCTTAAGCAGAGAAAGATGTGACTCATACAATGTACTGTCACTGTCAACCCTGACCTTGCCAACCCAAACTTAACTTTTGTTTCATGCTCAGTATAGAAAAGTCAAAAGTCAAAAGTCAAAAGTCAAAAGTCAAAAGTCAAAAGTCAAAAGTCAAAAGTCAAAAGTCAAAAGTCAAAAGTCAAAAGTCAAAAGTCAAAAGCAATTGAGTTGACAGAGACCTCCTGGTTCTCATATTTCTGCCCTTGAGACAGGTCCTGCTACGGTTGACACATCAGGCCGTCTACATTTTTGAAGATACAGACTTCAGAGTACTATACTCTCATATACCTGCTCTGGTGTCTCGTAGCATCATCGCTGCAGTGGTCAGCCGTGTTACATGGGTAGGGTCAGTGATGTTCAGGGCATCGAGGTGCTCTTCCTTCAAGTACTGGAACTCTTCCAGCATTCCAAAGTCGTGCAGGTGAAGAATGGAGTAGTATTGCTGCAGGAGACAAGTGGGCACATGTTTGCTGAGTACCAACAAAGTCAACAAAGACTTGCAAGGTAAGACTGGGGTCACTAGCTACCTCATCTGTGAGTCACTGAGTCATCACAGAGGCGCTAGGGATTGAGTGCTGTCTGGCTGTTGAGTCACTGACATCTCACCGAGTGACCAAGGACACACAATATCATCAGGCAGTTTCAGGCAGCTCGGGCGGGATTCAAACCACCGAATTTCTAGTGCAGACGTCTTAACCACCGGGCTAGTCGAGGTCATGTGGCGGGTTCGAATCCCGCCGGAGCTGCCTGAAACATTTTTATCAGGCATTGGGCAAAGCACAGAGCACTCAGTGCTTATCACATTGAGCAGGGCAAACCCTGATTTAATTACATTCTCCTTGATGCAAACATCATGTTACACATTTACATGTATCTATGAACCACTTTGTTGCTAGATAACTTATTGAGACACCAGGAAACTCAATGATGAAACAATTGCATAAGCAAACAACTCACCGAGTCACAAATGTCTAACTGAAACACCAATGACTCATTGAGTCAATGGGGACTCACCCACTGAGTCAATGGGGACTCACCCACTGAGTCAATGGGGACTCACCCACTGAGTCAATGGGGACTCACCCATTGAGTCAATGGGGACTCACCCATTGATTCAATGGGGACTCACCCACTGAGTCAATGGGGACTCACCCACTGAGTCAATGGGGACTCACCCACTGAGTCAATAGGGACTCACCCACTGAGTCAATGGGGACTCACCCATTAAGTCAATGGGGACTCACCCATTGAGTCAATGGGGACTCACCCACTGAGTCAATGGGGACTCACCCACTGAGTCAATAGGGACTCACCCATTGAGTCAATGGGGACTCACCCATTGAGTCAATGGGGACTCACCAACTGAGTCAATGGGGACTCACCCATTGAGTCAATGGGGACTCACCCACTGAGTCAATGGGGACTCACCCACTGAGTCAATGGAGACTCACCCACTGAGTCAATGGGGACTCACCCACTGAGTCAATGGAGACTCACCCACTGAGTCAATGGGGACTCACCCACTGAGTCAATGGGGACTCACCCACTGAGTCAATGGGGGCTCACCCATTGAGTCAATGGGGACTCACCCACTGAGTCAATGGGGACTCACCCACTGAGTCAATGGGGACTCTCCCATTGAGTCAATGGGGACTCACCCACTGAGTCAATGGGGACTCATCCATTGAGTCAATAGGGGCTCACCCACTGAGTCAATGGGGACTCACCCACTGAGTCAATGGAGACTCACCCACTGAGTCAATGGGGACTCACCCACTGAGTCAATGGGGACTCACCCACTGAGTCAATGGGGGCTCACCCATTGAGTCAATGGGGACTCACCCACTGAGTCAATGGGGACTCACCCACTGAGTCAATGGGGACTCACCCATTGAGTCAATGGGGACTCACCCACTGAGTCAATGGGGACTCACCCATTGAGTCAATGGGGACTCACCCATTGAGTCAATGGGGACTCACCCACTGAGTCAATTGGGACTCACCCACTGAGTCAATGGGGACTCACCCATTGAGTCAATAGGGGCTCACCCATTGAGTCAATGGGGACTCACCCACTGAGTCAATGGAGACTCACCCACTGAGTCAATTGGGACTCACCCATTGAGCCAATGGAGACTCACCCACTGAGTCAATGGGGACTCACCCACTGAGTCAATGGGGGCTCACCCATTGAGTCAATGGGGACTCACCCATTGAGTCAATGGGGACTCACCCAGTCAATGGGGACTCACCCACAGTCAATGGGGACTCACCCATTGAGTCAATGGGGACTCACCCACTGAGTCAATGGGGACTCACCCACTGAGTCAATGGGGACTCACCCACTGAGTCAATGGGGGCTCACCCACTGAGTCAATGGGGACTCACCCACTGAGTCAATGGGGACTCACCCACTGAGTCAATGGGGACTCACCCACTGAGTCAATGGGGACTCACCCACTGAGTCAATGGGGACTCACCCACTGAGTCAATGGGGACTCACCCATTGAGTCAATGGGGACTCACCCAGTCAATGGGGACTCACCCACAGTCAATGGGGACTCACCCATTGAGTCAATGGGGACTCATCCACTGAGTCAGTGGGGACTCACCCACTGAGTCAATGGGGACTCACCCACTGAGTCAATGGGGACTCACCCACTGAGTCAATGGGGGCTCACCCACTGAGTCAATGGGGACTCACCCATTGAGTCAATGGGGACTCACCCACTGATTCAATGGGGACTCACCCACTGAGTCAATGGGGACTCACCCACTGAGTCAATGGGGACTCACCCACTGAGTCAATGGGGACTCACCCACTGAGTCAATGGGGACTCACCCACTGATTCAATGGGGACTCACCCACTGAGTCAATGGGGACTCACCCATTGAGTCAATGGGGACTCACCCATTGAGTCAATGGGTGAGTCCCCATTGACTCAATGGGGACTCACCCACTGAGTCAATGGGGACTCACCCATTGAGTCAATAGGGACTCACCCATTGAGTCAATGGGGACTCACAGCATACCAGCAGCTCCTCAACACCTACCTCACACTCGATCACCTTTAACAGCTCCTTCAGGTTGGTGTACTTGTTCTTGACCTCTGACATGGAAACGTCGCTGTCGGCATCGTCCGTCATGCTCTCCTCCCGCTGCAGTTTGTTCTCCTCCAGCACGTCCGGCGACAAAACATCGACGTGGAAGAACTTGAACTTCCCCCGCCGCCTGCCGCAGATGCCCTCCCAGTGGCCGCCGGAATTGTTGGTCACGTACACCATGTCGCCCGTCTGTAGTATGGCAACGAAAAAAAAGTTGATTGAACGGGGAAGGGCAACCCTTAAGGCCGCCGCACACGAGAGCTATCTGCTGAGCAAAAATTCCCTTGAGGTCGTTAGCTCAGCATGTAGCTCTTGTGTGTGCTGAACTTTTAGTGAGATTTCTGTCTCAAGAGGCCGTGAGACCAATATCTATCCTGTTTAATTCTGTTCGCCTCTCGTGGATGAAACTCATCGTGTGCGGCGACTTGAGCTACGTGCTGAGCAAAAATACATAGCAACTGGTCAATGAAAGCTCACGCCCTATTCACATGGTTGCCAAAATCAAACAGGATAGATATTGGTCTCACGGCCTCTTGAGGCAGAAATCTCACCAAAAGTTCAGCGCACAAGGTGAGCTACGTGCTGAGCTAACGACCTCGAGAGAATTTTTGCTCAGCAGATAGCTCTCGTGTGCGGCGGCCTTTAGATGTCATGACACAGAAGAGACAGAGTACCAGGATATGCAGTAGAATAATTGATTCTGCTGTAAGACAAGAGAAAGTAGACATGGGTGGACATGTGTTGCACTCTATGGTCGAGTTCGGCGTGCGCGTTCTCGGCTGTTCGTGAACAACCCTGGCGGAGAGGTGGTGTGTGATCCTGTTCCGAGTGCAGCGTTCTTGGGTCGTGTTCGTGGGGTTCGAGCGTGAGAACAAGGTTTGCGTGTGAAGAACAGACCGCCCGAACTCGACCTACCCCCCCGTACTTGTACATGTATGTTCTCTGTGCTCACTGGTCAAAGCATGGAGTAAGGATGACCCTATTAGAACAAAGGTTCCCACACAGACCGCCAATGGACAACGGGATGTTGAATCCTCTCTACTCTGTGGTCTACTGCTGTTTCTTTCTGTAAGAACGTGATTGCATGAAACAGTCACATGGTACAAAGTAATCCAGATGAAAAATAGTATTACTCAAAAAAGGAGGGGGGGGGGAGAAATTATCTACTTTTTGTACTACAAAGTATGACCTACATAAGAGGGATATGGGTATCCTACACCAGTGGTATTGATTATGCCCTCTAGGGATGGTGACCTCTGACCCCGTCTTCGTCTCAGTCCTGTGCATGCTGATCACGTGTTTGTCTAGCTACTGTACAAATGGTTGGCCATTCCTGTGACTAGTTTTTTCTTCAGTCATGAGTTTCTTGTGTCAAGAGAATCTTCCTCCTCCAACACCGCTATCTGGTTCTGTTGTTTTTTTCTTCAGTCATTCTGACTTTGAGACAAGTCCTGCTAGGATGGAAACATTTGGCCCTTCAACACTCAGAGCGGCATACCTTGAGGGGCAGCATGTCCTCATCGTGAGGGTTGGAGGAGACGTCTTTTTTGATGACGGCTATGTCCAGATACGGCCCTATGTACTCCCCGCTGCTGTTGAAGAACTGCGCATCCACCTCGTAGCTTGGCCGCTTTCTCTCAACATCTGCTGCGAGGAACAAAAGATGATAAACCTCCTCCAGACCGTGGACAGCATCTAGTGATGTCAGCGTTGGTCTAGTGCAGTGTTTGACTATCACAAGGGCTTTTTTTTTCTTACACAATCAAGACAAAATGGTGCTTAGTGGATGTCTGATTAAAATTACAACCTTTCATTCCATCACTTCACACATGACATTTCTTGTAAAAAATGGCCTGCTTGATTAAACAAAACAAAATGCTTTCCCACCTGGCTATACCTGGCTAGTGCACGTGTACAGAACTTACCGAGAACTTACTTATTTTGGGCACAGGTCTGGTAATAAACCCAAAATATGGTCCAGTAAGATTCTTTAGTGACCAGACCTGTTGTCCAGAATTGTTTTTCATGTAATTGGATCCCCGAAACCTTTATCCGTTTTTGCTGGAAATTATCAAAGGAAGAAAGCAGAGCCTCTTGATCATGTAAGATGGACGCAGCTTGTCAGACCTGGGCCCAATTTCAAAGAGCCGCTTAAGCGTGAAAATCCGCTAAGCAGGAAAAGTCTTCCTCATGTAAGCAGGAATACAAACTGCACTGCGATGTGATGTCCATTGCTTTTGACTTGTTTTCCACTCTTCTTTACTTAGCATGAAACAAAAGTGAAGGTTGGGTTGGCAAAGGGATCCTGTGGCTCATGAGTTTTTTGCACTCTTTCACTACGGAATTAATGTGCATGTCTGTACAGAATAAATTTGGTAATATATTAGAAACAATGGGACACACGAGCCGATGTATCGGCTTTCCGTCAACAGAGAGCGGTTTACCAAGCCAATGTATCGGCGCGTCGTACGGAAAGAGTTAAGCACATTTTGACGCTTAAGCGGCTCTAGGAAATAGGCTCCTGACTTTTAAACAAATGAAAGCAAACAGTCCATGGAAATGACAAAGCGATACAGGATTGGTAGACTTCTACAGTTGCAGGCCTAGAGGGCAGAGAGGTCTGGTACCTGAACTCTTGGAGCTGTTGCTGGTGCATGAGCTAATGGTCCCATCCCTCTCCAGACTACCGTCGGATGGCTCGCTGAATCTCTGCTCAGAAATTCAGAAAAAAAGAGGAGAAAAATTAATGAAAAAAAGGGATATACAATGAGAATAGTCCACAAGAATATGTAATGTTGTTGCTGCTGTTGCAGATGGTGGTGGTTGTCAATGTTATAATAAAAACTTCACACATTTTGAGGGCTTAACATCTTGAACCAGGCAGGACCTGTCTCTAAAAAAGATATCAACAACTCGTCGGGTGCTTTGCAGAACGACACGAGGGCAAAAGAAGGTCATTAAGGTCATTTAAAAAAGAACAATTATCCGGTAGCCATCATTTTCCATTTTGTACTCAATCCTATCCACATTCCATGTTCGCATATCAAGTCACGATGAAGTAAAAACTAATGGTAAAAAGCCATAAAACAGACCAGACGGAATGTGTTCCCAGCAGTAGAGCCTAAAGTGATTTTATACCCGGCAAACTGATTCTGCCTTTCCTGATAGGATTGAAACATCCCTCTCCCAGAGTAATGAGAGCTGTAGCATTTGGTTCCTTTGTCAATGAGCAGTTGAAGCAACACATCTTCCTAGCCCTCTGATGCTATAAAGGCATTGGCGTTTGCTGATGGTGATTCTTAGTGTCGTAAACCAACTCACGTCGTTGAAGACATCATCTGGGGAGGAGGTTGATGGCGCAGACTGCTTGGTAACCAATTGTCTGATCCGGTCTGTGAGGCTCTTGACACCCTTGGGATCCTGTGAAAAACCCCAAACAGACATTTTATTGACAAAACATACAGGTAGACAGATAGACAGAGAAAAAGAGAGAGAGATGGGGAGGGAGGGAGGGAGGGAGAGAGAGGGAGAGAGAAGAGAGAGAGAGAGAGAGAGAGAGAGAGAGAGAGAGGGAGAGGGGAGGGAGAGGAGAGAGAGAGGGAGAGAGAGAGAGAG